>JAXCGZ010004697.1:22500-34460 GCA_037179515.1 Halocaridina rubra | reverse complement strand
AAGTACCCAACAACGCCAAGATAAAAATTAACTTTGCATAATGTCTAATATAACGATAATAGTAGATACAGAAATGAGCAAAGTTGAATAGCTCATGGGAATAACTTATAGATATCTCATATCATCTAAACTCTAACTGTAAATTCTAACTTAATTTAACTTAACCTAACTTAACCTAATCAATCAATCGTCAAAGCAAAACAAAAATATTCAAAATATATTAAATATAAAAACAAATCAAATCACGGGGGATTCCATTTCTAATTTAGACACGATCACAAACGCAATTTATAAACCTCTAAAGAAAGTTGGTTCACAAAAACTAATGCAAAATATGTAAATTGCTAAACCGTTGACTATTTATTTACAGATTTTTCCTATGCTTCCTTGTAGCAATATATTAAAAAAAATAAAAATTGGAATAAAAAGAAATATTGAAAATGAACATAATCTTGGACTCTAGTCAAAGCAATAGAAACTAATTGCTCTATCGGTAACTGGTTAAAAAAAAATCAGTATTGTAATATCAGCAAAAGTATCGCAATTAGCAATATTATAATATTAGATGGTAATACTGAACTGACATATTCCATGTATATACAGACACACGCGCACACACACACACACACACACACACACACACACACACACACACACACACATACACCCATGTATGTATATCATCTAAGAAAGTGGAAACAGCTGTTCCACACATAAGATATTGGAACCATCTGTCCCGACAAACAACCCGTTTTACCGACAACTATCGCAAATGGAGAATTAGACTGTCTCTTCAATTATAAAGTTGAGAGGAGTGACTGGTGAATGTGTGCTTTGACCAGGCCATCACCTTTACAAAGGCGATATGCGACCTTTGTATATATATATATGTAAAATATCAAGATTGTAGTATTCGATTTCCTTCTTTATTTATTATGTAATTTATAGTTTCATACCTGATTTAATTATATATTCATTAATTTATTAATATTTACCAAATAAAATTTAAATTTGTAGTTTGTTCTCAGGGAAATACTTAAAACGGCAAACATTAACTCCAGCTTAACATGTAATTTAATATAGTACTTTATTCATTTGTTAGTGATGCCGTGGCAAAGCGGTAGCGTCCGTGATTCTGAGACGTCAGGTCCACGTTCGCGGCCCGCCACGGTCTGGGGTTAGCAAGGGTCTGCACTCAGGGTAACGATCACACCTGCCAAATCAAAGTCCTTCGCAAGAAGGCAACGTCCTAGCCCTTAGTAGAAAACGGAGTCCGTGACGTAAAACAGATTACTCACTTTCTTTATTTCTTAATTTATTTAATAATGAGAATGTAAAAAAGTCATTTTCAAACTGATATGTGAATAATTTCGCAAAAACAAAAATAAAAGAAATGAACATAAATTATTTTTACTTAAATTACTTTATTTATTAATGATTTAATTGGTATTCCTCGTTTTATGTGTTCCTACTAGTCTCCATTACGTAGTCACCGTGGCTCAAGCGGTAGCGTTCGCGACTCTGAGGCGTCAGTTCGAGGGTTCGCGCCCCGTCACGATCTGAGGTTAGCAAGGGCATGCGCTCAGGGTAACGATTACATCTGCCAAAAACAAGTCCTTCGCAAGAAGGCAACCGTCCTAGCCCTTGGTAGAAAAGGGAGTCCGTGACGTAAAACCGGAACGAACGAATTTGTCTACATTATAGCAGTGGATACAAACAGAGTGTAGTTGATGAATTAAGGCAAGATGCCCTTCCAATCGCCCCAAAGGTGGGCTCGATCGTGGGTCTGCCAACTCACCCAGTAAGTATTTATAATAGTTCGGCTACAGTGATTCTCTCGTGTATTACTTAATACATCTACTGTATTTGCTTAAATAAATATAAATGTTCGGAAATGATATGTAAGTAGTCACCGTGGCTCAAGCGGTAGTGTCAGCGACTTTGAGGCGTCTGGTCGAGGGTTCGCGCCCCATCACGGTCTGAGGTTAGCAAGGGCATGCACTCAGGGTAACGATTACATCTGCCAAAACAAGTCCTTCGCAAGAAGGCAACCGTCCTAGCTCTTAGTAGAAAAGGGAGTCCGTGACGTAAACCCGGAAGTGATATGTGAATAATATTCATAGAAAAAAAAATTACTTAAGAGGCGGTTCTTTTATGATAACAGAATTGAACTTTGCATTACTAAAAACAATAGAAATTACATGAAAAAATAATTGAACTTTGCATTACTTAAAACAATATAAATTATATGAAAAAAAAATCTGAAAAGGAATTACGAAATTATGAATTTTTCATTACTCAATACAAAAGGTAAGTCTGTCCTAATAGAAGAGGGAATAAAGAGCAATAAATATTTAAATGATTCATTAAATGGGAAGTATCTTTTAGTTAAAGATAAAACGCAAAAATTTATATTTTTTTATTACTGAATGCAAAGGGGGTATCTCATAGAGGAAGCAAAAATGAGAAACTTATATTTCTAATTAAGTTAGACAGAGGTAAGTATCATATGAATTAAGCAGAAATATGAAGTAATTAATTTTTTATTCTTATTTCAACCTCGCCGTCTCCTTAGAAATCCCTGATCGCAGTTAATGCAATTAGAATGTTAATGAGTTTTCCCTGGAATGTTTTTTTTTTACCAGATTAATAAAATAAGAGAAATTGGATCCGGCAAGTTTTAAACACCAAGAAAATGGAAAATATGAATGAAAAAGGAATTTAAAATTGAAGAAAAGAAAAGTTGGTGATGATGAACAAAGTGTGTGTGTGTGTGTGTCTGTGTGTTTGTGTGTATGTGCGTATGTGTGTGTGTGTGTGTGTGTGTGTGTGTGTGTGTGTGTGTGTGTGTGTGTGTGTGTACTCTTAATTTTGACCACGAAGTGAAAAACGAGACAACGGAGCACCTATACGCTTGTGAGTATTTTCATCTTCTCTCTCATTTTCAGTTACCCCAAAAGATGAGTAGATGAAAATATACTTTTTTTTTTTTAATTTCCCTTCGTGGTCAATATAATCATATTTACAACATTCACACGCTTCTCATAATATAGTTTCAGATATATAACAAAAGACACACACACACACACACACACACGCAAATACATTTTTAGTGCAAGAATATTTGATTACTGGATATCGTTACACGAAGAAACGGTATATGCTAAATGTGTTCACAGTTTTAAACACAGATAAGATATGTGTTCGTGAGGAAAATATCAAACTGACTAGGAGACGGAGAGGTACAAGCATAGGGCTCTTTTCTGTCAGTACAATTAGAAAATAAAATTATCTAAATGCACACATAAACATTTATATATTCCTATAGAAGAGACTATACAAAATATCTTTTTTCTGCGAAATAATTTTTTTTTTAAACTTAACTGTCTTCGCGAAAAAAATATATATATTCAAACCTTAATTGAACTAAAATTAACTATTAATTTATTTACACTGGTATCGAATACTGAATTATTTACAGTTATTTAAGTCCCAATACACAACGTTGGAAATAAGAAAATTTTTCAATCAAGTTCTCAAGTTACATTCTTCGCCCGTTAATAAAATTTGACTCTCTCTCTCTCTCTCTCTCTCTCTCTCTCTCTCTCTCTCTCTCTCTCTCTCTCTCTCTCTCTCTCTCTCTCTCTCTATATATATATATATATATATATATATATATATATATATATATATATATATATATATATATATATATATATATATATATATATATATATATATATCTGTCTATCTATATACATATATCTTTATAACAATTACTATTTTTAATATATATATATATATATATATATATATATATATATATATATATATATATATATATATATATATATATATATATATATATATATATATATATATATATATATATATATATATATAGTAGTCGCCATGGCTCAATCGGTAGCGTCTCCGACTCCGAGGCGTCAGGTCGAGGGTTCGCGCCTCGTCACGGTCTGAGGTTAGCAAGGGCATGCACTCAGCGTAAGGATTACATCTGCCAAAACAAGTCCTTCGCAAGAAGGCAACCGTCCTAGCCCTTGGTAGATAAGGGAATCCGTGACGTAAACCCGGAACCGGATATATATATATATATATATATATATATATATATATATATATATATATATATATATATATATATATATATATATATATATATATATATATTTATATATATATATATATATATATATATATATATATATATATATATATATATATATATATATATATATATATATATATATATATATATATATATATATATATATATATATATATATATATATATATATATATATATATATATATATATATTGCTAGAATCGGGCTATCGTCGAATTCTGAAGTATTTACTACCGATAACTTTTCACGAGTTGACCTCTGCAAGGATTTCTGAAATTTATTTTCCACAGGTATGGTCTTCCAATACTAAATTTTGTTCTCTCTCTCTCTCTCTCTCTCTCTCTCTCTCTCTCTCTCTCTCTCTCTCTCTCTCTCCCTCTCTCTCTCTCTCTCTCTCTCTCTCTCTCTCTCTCATTTATTTTCCGAATAATCAGCTTTGCGTAAAATACTGAAGGACTAGGGAGCTGATAATGACTAATTTCTTTTTTTTATATAAAACTGGAGTGGGTACTATGCAATTATTATATATCAATCTTTATAATTAAGACCCCTTTTATATTTTTCTTTAAGTATTGATAGATCATTCTTTTTTTTTTAACTTTTAAGATAACCTCATATTATTATATTTATCATTATCAAAATTACTATTATTATTATTATTATTATTATTATTATTATTATTATTATTATTATTATTATTATTATTATTATTATTATTGCGTTTATTTTCTTTTTTTATATACAGCTGGGAGGTACAAATATCCAAAAAGCTACAGACGCATACATTGTACAATAATTATGCAAAAAAGCTTCATATTCCATTTTATGTCACTATTAATCTCCATTCCAATGATGTAGACAGACAGGTTGGAGCTGGGGAATGAAGGCGGGATGCCCTTCCTAGCACCCCGTGGTGGGCTCGTTGGCGGGTATGTCGCATTCCGAATTGAGTACCCTACCTACTGCGCTACCACTAAAAACTGAATTAAAAGCAAATCATATAATGTTAATCCCTTCAGCTCCACTACTAAAGATAATCCCTCCCTCACGAGAAAAGAAATTCCTTTTTGCACCCTAATATGTAGTAGGGACGAGGCAGCTCAGTGGAGGAGTGCGCGAGTCGGAAAGTGACGAGCCTGCCAAACTCGGTTTCGATCTAACCGCGAGGTGTTAAAAAGGGGATTCAGCTACAACCTCTACGTGTACCTCCACTTGAATGTGGAATAACTGTGACACATTATACATATATATATATATATATATATATATATATATATATATATATATATATATATATATATATATATATATATATATATATATATATATATATATATATATATATATATATATATATATATATATATACCGAGGCTGTTTCCCTTAAAAAGTGGGGTATATATATATATATATATATATATATATATATATATATATATATATATATATATATATATATATATATATATATATATATATATATATATATATATATATATATATATATATATATATATATATATTCACCTAATATAACGTAACTCATCCCACCTTATAAAAAAGTAGCAGATATAATCTATTTTTTTTTATATATCTCTTTAGATCCTAAAATGCGATTTTGGAATATTCGCTATAGAACCCTGTCACAAAATTAATAAGAAACACTGAACTATCTGTCGTAATAATACAGAACTAGAAAATAACTACAGTTCTAATTACATATTTGTGTTCATTTTCTAAATAATGATTATCTTTCATATATGTGTGTGTGTGTGTGTGTGTGTGTGTGTGTGTGTGTGTGTGTGTGTGTGTGTGTGTGTGTGTGTGTGTGTGTGTGTGTGTGTGTGTGATTACCTAATTGTGTTTACGGGAAAGAGCCCAAAGCTCGTATCTTCCCGTCTCCTGATCGGTTCCATTTTAGACTTAGTGATACTTATCATACCTGTCCTTAAAACTATGGATTGAGATAGCATTAACTACCTCCTCGCTTAGCCAATTCCAATTATCAACTACTCTTACACTGAAAAAGTATTTCCTTACATCCTGCAAAGAAGTTTTCTTACCAAGCTTCAAACTATGACCTCTAGTTCTAGAGCCAGCCATATCAAAATATCGATCCCTATCCACTCTATCATAACCATGAAGGAATTTAAAGACTGTCACCATATCCCCCCTTCACTCTTCTAGCTTCGAGTGATGGTAAGTCTAAATCCCTCAGCCTCTCATCATAACTGAGATTGCGTATTTCTGGCACCAGTTTCGTGGCATGTCTTTGAACTTTTTCAAGCTTAGCTATGTGCTTTTTCAAGTGCGGATTCCAAAAGGGGGCTGCATATTCGAGTTTTGGCCTCACATAGGTTACATAAATATTTCTGAACATTTCCTTGTCCATGTGCCTGAAGGCTACCCTTACATTTGATAAGAATGCATATGCTGCCCTTACTATGCCATTTATATGTATTTCTGGAGACAAATCTGCCAGTATGTTTACTCCTAGATCTCTCTCACTTTCTGTCTCTTGAAGTTGTACTCCGGCCACCGAGTAGTCAAGCTTGGGCCTTCTTGCACTTGTACCCATTCTCATTACCTTACATTTTGAAGTATTGAATTTCATTAGCCATTTTTCTGACCACTCATGCAGATTATTTAGATCCTCCTGAAGTTCTCTACCATTGTTCTCGTTTTTTACTTTCTTCACAATCTTTGCATCATCTGCAAACATATTCATGAATGAATTTACAGACTCTGGTAGGTCATTTACATATACAAGGAACAAAAGTGGCCCTAAAACTGAACCCTGTGGAACTCCACTACTAACTCTTCTCCATTCAGACACTGAGTGTCTTACTCTAACCCTCTGTTCCCTTCCTTCTAAGTAAGTTTTTATCCATTCCAAAACATTTCCACCTATTCTAGCCATTGATTGCAGCTTCCTAATAAGTCTCCCATGTGGAACAGTGTCAAACGCTTTCTGGAAGTCTAGGAATATGCAATCTGCCCAGCCCTCTCTTTCCTGTAAGATTTGGTTTACCTCATCATAAAATTCTAATAAGTTTGTTACTGTTGATCTACCTTCTCTGAAGCCATGTTGCCTCACTGACAAAAAGTTGAAGGATTCCAAGTGAAGAGAGATATGTTTCCTTAGTAGTTTCTCCATAACTTTGCAAACTATGCTGGTCAAGGAAACTGGTTTATAGTTCAGAGCCGTATCCCTCCTTCCCTTTTTGAAGATAGGTATCACATTTGCTTGTTTCCAGCATCTTGGAATCTCCCCCGACTCCAGTGACTCCTTAAATATGATACTTAGTGCCACTGATATTGTGTTTGCGCATTTTTTAAGCACATGAGGGGATATGTCATCAGGACCTGTAGCTTTATGTGTGTGTGTGTGTGTGTGTGTGTGTGTGTGTGTGTGTGTGTGTGTGTGTGTGTGTGTGTGTGTGTGTGTGTGTGTGTGTGTGTGTGTGTGTGGATGGGAAAAAACAGTTACATTACTTAAAAAGTAACTCTGAAAAAATGTAACAAAATAACTAGCTAAGCATTACGTCGACGTAACTCCTTTTGCTTTTTTTTTTTAATGAAATGATTCGAAAATACATCTTTTATCTTTATTAATCAAATTCTATGTTTTCTAACACAAAATAACTTCATTATATATTCAAATAATTTCTGTTATCAGTTTACTCCTCTAAGCATTTATTAAATGCCTTAATTATTTTCATACTTCTTTTTATTCTTAACTAGTGTCGGCTTGTAATATACGAAGAAATACGTTTATATATTTTTAATTTATAATTATTAAATTCTTTAAGTGTTTAAAAATTTACTTTGTGATACATTTTAATTTTCAATCATTACCTCAGTAAAATATTTAGTGGCCGCTGTCGCCAGATGGTAAAGAGCGTGACTTAGATTTGTCAGGTCGTCGGTTCGAGACCCACCGCTGTTTGAAGTAAGAAAGGGCATTCACTCAGGGTAATTGTCACACTGTCAAAACCAAAGTCCCTAGATATAAGGCACCGTCCAAGACTATAATAGAAAAGGGAGTCTGGGATGCAAATCCGGATCATCATCATCACCATCATCATCACTTCCGTCACACATTCTTTAAGCAATAAAATATATGATTATAGAATTTTATATTTGTTATGAACTCCTTCAGACCTTCGGAATATATAGAATGCTCGACTAGGGAGGTGATGGAGCAGTGTTGGAGCCCACGGTGTGGTGATAGGAAGGGCATCCAACCTTAATTCCCCAGCTTCAATCCGTCTGTGTTCACCCCCAAATGGACACTAATGATGACAACAAATGATGAATTAATTACACATTACTATTTTTATTCATTATATGCCTTGGCTGTTTTAAAAGCAAAATTAGATAGATTACTTTTATGAGTCATTATCACTCCCCATGGCGAGGGTGGACCATGACAGGTTGGAGTTGGAGGATTAAGGCTGGATGCCCTTACTATTGCCCGAGGTGAGCAGTAATTATTGTATGTAGCTGATGTCTGGGTGAGTTAAAGCATAAATAATAAAAAGAAAGAAAATATGTAATTAAATTTTTGTTGTTGAAAACGCTTAAAAATCGTAGATACATAAAAAGAAGAATTCTTTGATCAAGTGAATTTGCTTGGACCGCTGTAGCTCAGTGGTTAGAGCATTCGACTTGGGAAGGGACGTTTGTCCCTTCCCAAGCCGATTGCTCTAACCACTGAGCTTCAGCGGTCCAAACAAATTGACTTTATCAAAGAATTCTTCTTTTTATGTATCTACGATTTTTACCGTTTTCAAAAAAAAAATTTTAATTACATATTTTCTTTCTTTTTATTATTTATGCTTTAACGCACCCAGACATCAGCTACATACAATTACTGCCAAATTTCAAGCCAAATTCTGCGCAATGCCATCCAACATTTATATACAATATTCATTGCCAAATCTCTGTCGCCTTCTGTGTTACGTCCGCCATCATACAAATACAATATTTATTAACAAATATCTTCCTTCTTCAGCTTTATAAATGAATTTATCAATTATATATAAAGCCAATTTTCTAGAAACGTCTGCCAATGATTACTCTCAAATATCTAGCCAAATGCATGCGCTATACCTACCTAGTAGCTTTAATTATATACATTTCGCGCCGAAGATCTAGCTCTATTCTGTCACGTCCATTATTATATGCATACCATATTTACCGACAAAATCCAGCCATCTTCTGAGTCATGTCCACCATCAATTACATACAATATTTCTCGCTAAAAATCTATGTATTCACTGCATTATGCCTATCATCAATTACATACAATATTTACATTAAAAAATCTATCCATCTTTCCGTTGTGCCCATCATCAATTACATACAAAATTTACAGCCAAAATCTAGCCATCTTTTGCCTTATGCCCATCATAAATTACATACAATACGTGTTGTCATAAAACTAGCCATTTCCTTTGTCATACCCACCATCAAATGCATACAATATTTACCAAGAACTGTTTCCCATATTCTAAGCTATGCTCATAAATTACATAAAATACTTACCGCCAAAAATCGAGCCGTCTTCTGCATTATGCGCCAAGATAGCAATCGCGATAATCGCTAACAATTGAGAGCAGAAAAAAAATAGAAATAAGAGTGAGCGCACGATAAAGAAGAAGAATAAGAAGAGGAAGAAAAAAAAAGTGACTTCCAGGACTGAATAAAAGGAAGCAAGCAATTGTAATTTCTTGAAATACAAATGTTGCATTTTCTCTACCTCTTAACGACAAGCACAGGGACAAGAAAAGGAGGACCTAGCAACAGCCTTTGATCCTGACAAGGAGAGAGAGAGAGAGAGAGAGAGAGAGAGAGAGAGAGAGAGAGAGAGAGAGAGAGAGAGAGAGAGAGAGAGAGAGAGAGATTCTTGCTCATGGTACAACTAAGTAAAAAATGAAAAAAAAAGTTGAACAATCTTTGAGGAGGAAAGACTAAAATTCCTAATTATAATAATAATGACACCTAAACCGGAAACCTCTCATACTCATTGCGAATAATATGTATTCTGCGTGAGCTTGTGCGAGTGTGTGCGCGTGTAATACGTACATGAGTGCGCGCAGTGTACAGCATATTCCTCACAGTGCTTGAGTTCATGTACTCGTCTTCACGTGATGTCGGCCTTGATATGTTCAACACTTTGGCGCTATGAAGGCTCACACGGAGGTAAAAAGTTTTATCTTCTTCTTCTTCTTCTTCTTCTTCTTCTTCTTCTTCTTCTTCTTCTTCTTCTTCTTCTTCTTCTTCTTCTTCTTCTCTATCTCTTCATATTTTGTTATTTTGTACTCTTTTTCTTTTCACTTTCATCTTCTTCTTTTTCAAAGCGAGCGCCGTGTTTTCTCCCCATTTTGATTCTTTTCTAACTTAAACATTATTATATTATAATGTTTCTCCTGCTTTACATATTCTCTAAGCATTTTTCTCCCAATCTGCACATTTACATATTACCAACTATTAATCTTTCAGCCTCTCTTTTTCTTTTTTTCTTACTATCATATTCTTTGGTATCAATATATTACCATCTTATTTCTTCTTCTTGTCTTCCTTTTCTATCAAATTCTTTTAATTTCTTTCTAGATATATTTCAATTGTGACAGCAAATACTATGGTCCGTGCGTAATGACCAAACATACATCCTCCGTGTTTCCCTGCGTGTCATAAAAGTCAACAAAATGAGTTGAAGGGAGAGGACTAGTAATTCCTTCTTTCGTATTTTTCTCATGCAAAGAATCAAGGTTTGCTTTCACTCAGCCACCCCCTTTATAAGGGGGACTATATCTCTTGTATAAAGACAAACAGATAGAACCCGAGAGAAGAGCTTAATTTTTTTCCTGCAGTGCTCGGGGCAAGTAAATTTAATTGAGCTTACAAATGTACTGTCGAGGAACTTCTTTTCAGCTACCTTCTAGATCCCAAGGAAACCCCATAAAAATATATTACGATATAACGCATATACATCTTATATATCTCATCTTTTTAATATCTAAGATAAAACTGAACTCTTATAGTTTATTTGGCCATTTTTTTTCAGTAAAGGAAGTACATCAATGATTTCAACAACAGAACGAAATCCACCCCCCCAAAAAAAAAATCAAAATAGAGGCCATACTACACAAAATATCTATTCTTATTTTTTTTAACTCATAATTTTACATATAATCAGGACATTACTTGACGAATGGAATTATGTAACACATTTCAACAGCATTAAGAAATCTAAAAAAATATGAATGCGATGCAACTCAGTCGTAATGAACTTGTAAGCTTAAAATTGGCTTTATATATGGTATTTGGCCGTTTAATATGCATTTGTGTGTGTATGTGTGTGTGTGTGTGTGTGTGTGTGTGTGTGTGTGTGTGTGTGGAATGTGTGTGTGTTTGTGTGTGTGTGTGAATGTGATCACAAAAACATCAATTCGTACTGAACTAACATGAAAAAAAAATTTCATGGATTACCTGACCTATTTATTTTTTTCAGTAATGAAATATTAAGACCAAAAAATCTCATAAAAAAGATAAAAGTGATACTACACAATCTATCACAGTAGTCGCCGTGGCTAAGTCGGTAGCGTCTCCGACTCTGAGGCGTCAGGTCGAGGGTTCGCGCCCCGTCACGGTCTGAGGTTAGCAAAGGCATGCACTCAGCGTAAGGATTACATCTGCCAAAACAAGTCCTTCGCAAGAAGGCAACCGTCCTAGCCCTTGGTTGATAAGGGAGTCCGTGACGTAAAACCGGAACCGAACACAATCTATCACAGCTTAGTAATTTT
>JAXCGZ010004697.1:12500-17500 GCA_037179515.1 Halocaridina rubra | reverse complement strand
CTGAGGTTTACCAGCCGGATACCCTTCCTGAAACAAAGCTTTCTCATTAACCGGGCATGGGACCAGTACCAAGCTGTATTGCCTTGCTCTCCCAATTACGAGATCGAAACGGCGCATGACTAAAGCTTTAGATAGCAAAATCTCTTGACACGAGGAGACGCGCACGTGGGGCGTACTACTTATTTTTATGCTACAATCATCTATTAATGGATTAAAAAACACATTTGTGTTTATAAAACATGAGGAACGCTACCACTCTCTCAGTTCTCATTCCAAAGCTGTTTTTTTTTTAATCATTTTAGCGTATAGGTCACGAAAGCTTCTGGATTAAACTGGAATCGAAAAAAATAAATAAATGAATGATTGAATAAGCAAATAAATAAATAAATACATAAATAATTAAAATAAGAAAGAAAGAAATATGATATAAAAATTCAATTTAGAGTGAATGAGTAAATAAAATTAAATAATCTATTTGGAATAAAGTAAAATTTATAAGCAATAAAAAGCATTTTGCATTGCATAAAAGCTGCCTCGGATACTTTTGAAATTTAGTATGAAAAAGAATGAGAATAAAATAAGTAACAAGGTTCGCGTGTGTGCATACGTATGCGTGTGCGTGTACGCAAACTCCGCTTGACCGGTTCGGTTTAGTTCAACTTCTTATCTAGGAAGAGCCCTTCAGGAGTTCATATGAGTTTCGACTGCAATTCCAGGAGGATATCGATGCCATATTTACGGGAATGGTTTAAAAATACTTCTACGTCCACACAGTTAAAGATGGCCTCTTCGTATTAACTTGAAAATACTACATACAAACTTAAGGGGGGTTTACACGGTCAAATGGTTCGATGAACGCGGTTCGACAGACAAGTGTTTGAAGTGATGTTCGAACGTGTGAACGGGGTATTTGGTTGTCGAACACAGAACGTGTTCGACAACCAAATACCCCGTTCACACGTTCGAACATCACTTCAAACACTTGTCTGTCGAACCGCGTTCGACGAACCGTTTGACCGTGTAAACCCCCCTTTATACAATAGCGGCAAATTCCATGCAAGGGGATGGCCGAGTCAAAGCACGCACATTCACCAGGAACCGAACATATTTCGATCACTTACCTTACCGCCTTAGGGATAAGGGGTTGCCACAACTCCCCTCTCATCACCCTGCTTGAGTCAGCCACAGGATAAATGGGGTCAGGATCAGCTGGTTTAGCCCTTCCTCTTCATCACAATAACTACTAAACATATATTAATACCCGAGGAGGAGTTAGCTAAGTATTCTCATATAAGATATTCTATGCAAGACAAAAAAAAAAAAAAAAAAAAAAAAAAAAAAAAAAAAAATATATATATATATATATATATATATATATATATATATATATATATATATATATATATATATATATATATATATATATATATATATATATATATATATATATATATATATATAACAATAATAACACGCTAAAAACTTAATTGCTACGAAATTAACAAAAAATAAATACTGTTGAAATGTTTTTTTTTTCGCATATAGGCATACACATAACACAAAGGAAAATAAGATACTATAAGATAAAATAAGAAAACGCCTGCCTTCGATATTATTGAATTTAAATAGAAAGTAAATGAATAAATAAATAAATAAATAAATAAATAAATAAATATGTACGTAAATAAATACCATTACAAGCAAATTATTCTGACATCCCCCCCCCCAAAAAAAAAACTATTTTTCAATACTGAAAAAACTTTTTTTTTTTATAAAAAAAAATCCCTTTTCTTTACTAATAAAAAAACTTATTGACGAAAAACGAAAAAAAAACTTCCATCATTCACTAATAGACTCATTAAAAATAAAACAAAAAATATTTTTTTCGTCACAAATAAAACCCCGAATAATGATGGTTAAAATTCTCCTGACGACCATGGCGTGAGGTACCGATGCCGTATGATACGTGTTCATGTTATACTAGTATTGGCTTCTATTGATCTTGATGAAGTTTCTTCATAAAATACGAATCGAGATCACAGCCTATTGGCCACTCCAATATTGCGCTTCAGGACTGTTTTTGACAAGCTTGAAGGAAATCCATATATACTTTTTTTTTCTTTTTATATGCGCTATTGGATTTGGTTAGAAAGCACAATTAAAATAGAAAAGGAAAAAGTGAGCGGTCCGGACGTGCATTAGATCTAAAGGGACCCTAGAGCGTGTACGAGATTTTATAAGAAAATTAAAAGTCGTATATTTTTGTTCATTCTGAGTTACAGTAATAAGGCATTATCGCCCTTATTGTTACCCTCTTTGGGGAGGAATATAACTATATATCTATCCATATAAAAGGGACATAATCGTTTTTTTTTTTTTTTTTTTTTTTTTTTTTTTTTTTTTTTTTTTTTTTTTTTTTTTGAGGAGGTTGGCCGGGCCGTAGCTATTATATAAAGTTACTGTGCAAAATACCTAACAATACCCGAATGTTGATGAGACACCATAAAACAATAACACCAAAGATATAACAATTATATTTTACTTTTTAAGTCAGGGCTTTGCACTGGGGAATTTCTGGCTTTTACAGATACCCAAGCTCGAGAAGAGCAAAAATAGTAGTATAGTCAGTGTCCAAAACAGCATGGATACCCGAGAAGGGATAAAACCCATTAGATCATTATTAATAGTGATGCCACGTTATTTTCTTTTGTGTAATGGGTGTACGAACGAACATCTTTTGCTTATAGAGTAACTCTTGCACGAAAAAAAAAAGTCAAAGCACTTGGAGGGTTAGCGCAGTGAAGAGAACCCAAACCCACGCACGTGGATAAGACACCTTAAAACAACAATAACAGCGAAATAAAAACAATATTTTCCTGTTTATAATTGGGTTGTGCGAAGAGGCATTTTTACCTTTAAGATAACCCGAACTAGTGTGGTTTAAAAATTCGTAAATTCGCGAGACCCACCAATACCTAAGCGAGAATGGGACACCTAAAAAAAAAATAATAATAATAAATGCCATAAACCGAGTATTTTTCCAATCATGTGAGAGGTATACCATGGGGCATTTTTGCCCTTCCAGAAACTCTAGCTCTCGAAAATATATAATATGTAAAAGGTCAGTGGAAGAGTGAGTGCTTTGACACAGCCACCCCCTTACAAGGGGCACTGTGGCTATTGCATATGTATGTATGTATGTATGTAGAAAGTTAGTGTGGTTTTTAATGAGCCTACAAAATAAGAACACAGATTTGAGGACACCAAGAACGCAAGCAAGAGTAACTTAATTTTCTTGTTCAGTATTTTATTCTTGAGAGAGAGAGAGAGAGAGAGAGAGAGAGAGAGAGAGAGAGAGAGAGAGAGAGAGAGAGAGAGAGAGAGAGAGAGAGAGAGAGAGAGAGAGAGAGAGAGAACTAGGTGCAGTGAGCAGTATTGTCTATATATAGCGCGAGAAAAAAATGTTTTGTTGCTGTAATAAATTCTCACAAGCATAGCTAGAAAGAAAAGAAAAACGTGTCAGTAATATAACTATAAATTTCTTTGTAAAACATAAAGCACTAATTTTCAGTGATAAAGATGATTAAAAACCTAAATGTTTTCTGCATGCAAGCCAGCACATGCAGATACACGAACATACACACACACACATACACACATATTGTAATCATCCTGAGAAATTACTAGACTGATATTTAATAACTGGCAATATTTACAAATAAATAAATAAAGTATATATAAAAAAATAATAATATTATAAAATAAATAACATAGGAGCGGAATGATCATTTTTGCCAAAATGTATCATACACACCAATGAAGGTGCTCTTACTAAATCTTCTAGGTTGACATGGGTTACCATAAGAAAACGGTAGTTCCCTTTTGTTCTTATCCTCCATGTGGTTCTGACGGAGAGAACTTACGTGAATCTTAAACTCGGGATCTCGAAGGTGGGAGTTAAGTCCTACATCTACTGCGTTACAAAACGATGTTCTGCAACACATACTAATTTTATTAAATTTTTAGGCTTCATGCAGCCAGTGGGGACACAAACCAGCTTAACTCAATGCCGGTCCAAAGTCCGGGTCAATGGAGAGGGTTAGCATAGGGAAAGTTATCCGGTTTTAAAACTATTGAGCCAAAACAAACACTAATCTCCACGAGGTCAGTAAGATACAGCGATCCCATATGAACACGGGGAAAAGCTGCGATAAAGAAGCAGAAAATATTTCATATTTAAGGTAATTTCATTTTCAGACTCGAGTTACGCAATTATTACTTCTCGTGATCAAATAAGACATAATTTCCAAACGCGTTTATTATAAAAAAAAAAAAAAAGTGTCGCTTAAAGTTATCAAATGTTTAAATAATGAAAAAATTATTTTTCTCCGACATGTAGTCTCCGTGGCAAAATGGTAGCGTCTGCGACTCTGAGGCAGCAGGTCGAGGGTTCGCGCCCCGTCACGAACTGAGGTTAGTAAGGGCATACACTCACGGTAACGATTACATCTGCCAAAACAAGTCCTTCGTAAGAAGGCAACCGTCCTAGCCCTTAGTAGAAAAGGGAGTTCGTGACGTAAAACCGAATACGAATCATTATTTTTCTCCGACATAAGCCAACTCTTCTAATTTAGTAACACGTAAATTTTAATGGCATTACCTAAAAATGAAAAGGGACCAGGGTGGCGTAGTGGTTAGAATACTTAACTAAGAAGTAACAGGCCTGCGATCGAGCACACTGGAGGGGGTGTTAGGAAGGGCAGGCAGCCTTAATTTCATAGCTCCAATCTGTCTGCGTCCACCCCCATAATAGGACAAACTGTGACATACAACAAGGTTACTATTACCTAAACAAGAAATACATAATAATAGGCAGTGGAGAATGTAGTTAATTGTATATGAAAAAAAATAATTCCATTTTTTTTTTTTACATTAACGCACGGTCGATGACTGACGACCAAAAATAACGCCTATAAGGTATTTATACCTTATGGAATGAA
>JAXCGZ010004697.1:7500-10000 GCA_037179515.1 Halocaridina rubra | reverse complement strand
CAATGAATTCCAGGTTTTTAAAAAATCTGACCTTAAACCGGCAAAGATTGCGCGGTGATGTATATATTAATTGTATTTCTTTTTTTTATAAACCTTATGCATGTAAATGTTAAGTTAATTGGAATTTTTACAATTTGAACATTAAATAGCAAAGACTGCGAACGAACAAAAATGTAAATTGCAAATTTTAAGAAGCTACAAGCACTCTAGTGTCAATATATATAAACTAGCGAAGACTTTACATCATCACAAACATAAACTGCAAATATACTCTACACGCACTTAAGAGGTTCAATATATGTAAACTAGCAATGACTGCGCACTAACATCCAGGTAAATTGCAAATTTTAAAAAAGTACATTCACTTAAGAGACTCAATATATGTTTAAATACTGACTGCAAAAGGACAAATGGTATTCGTGAGAGGTCAGCACATGAAGTACAATGGGACACAATGGTATCTCTTAATACTTCAAATATTAACTAATCCAAGAATAAGTAATGATGTAGATGTCATTTTCAGCACTTTGTTGATAAAATGTGCATTCGTACAGTGTGGACATGGAACTCGTATTAGCTGTTAATATTCTATGAAAAATGTTCCAAGCTTCTGCCCTTCTCCTCGTACATATTGAGCACGAAGCTTGGCCAACTTATATATCATGCCTTATAAAACTCTAAAATATGATGAAAACTCTATAAAAAAATGCCTGAAACAGCAAGGAAGATAATTAAACGGCTTATGTGACACTGTACAATATTCTCCACGCCACTAGTGGGATGATAAACAGTTATAGTAGAGAATTCACTATAGCAAAACAAAAGTAATTATCTGGGTCTGTTAATTAAAAATATCAAAGCTACGATTCCATTCAGGTTGTGTAAAAAAATAGTCAACAGACAGTGCTGGCCACGTATCTTAAAATCGTTGTTATTTTCTTCTTTTCTTACGGCGTCATGTAAATACTGCTACACATACATCAAAACCTTGACCTTTAGATGAGCATAGGATAAGGACTACAATTGTATATTTAGTTAGCGAAAAACTGTTCATTATTATCATCTCATAACGAAAATCGACTAGAACCGAAGTAATAACGCATGATATCTGTTATTGCTGCAAATTAAGACTGACACTTTGTGATGTTTTGTCAAATAAATCATGATAAAAGAGAAAGGCCCAATTTCTTAAGCAGTGTAAACTTAGGTTACCATATTGTTAGTTAGTTAGACACACACAAATGGATATCATAAACGCATCTGACGCGGTTCTGTGTATGGCTAGTATCCCCTCATGGGGGAATCTTAGCCATACACAGAGCCGCGTCAGATGCGTTTAAGAAATTCCATTTGTGTGTGTCTAGCTAACTAACATTATGGTAACCTAGGTTTACACTGTTTAAGAAATTGGACCTAAGTCACTACGGACACTAATACAGGCTTAATCAGCTAATATATCTAACCATGATGGTTGAGAACTTTCTCAAAGATGGATTGAGCAGCAGCAATTAAAAAAAAAGTCAATATCAAATTCAGTTCATTGGGAATTTATAATAATAATAATAATACTTTATTTCCATTTCAATACAATGGGTATTCGTCAGCCAGGGTAAGCCCCAACCCCCCACTGTGGTGTCCACCCACAGCAGTTCCTGCCAGTAAACAGCTTAAACTCTCGGTCTTGGACGGGAACCGATCTTTCGACCTCATGAATGCGAAGCCAGCGCGTTACCACTGTACTAGCCAGCAGGCCAAGTAAAGTTGAAATAAATATCAATGTCAAATATCTAATATTTCTACCTATTATCTTCTTAAATCACAAGGATAAATCAAGAGTAAGACAGCAACAACGAAACAAACACAAAGAGGCACATTTTCTGGCCTCTTGATCCTCTTAAAACACACACACAAAAAAAGACGAATGAGCAGGAAGCTCACAAGAAATAAAACGCACAAACAGACAAGTCAATCATGAAACGAAACGTGCCAAATCGGTACTTACCGCAATTATGGTCATCGCCGTTTGGAGAATTATCGCTTACCTCAATCCTGAAAGAAAAAAGTTGAATCTTTAAATCATATAAATATACGATCAGGAACTCATTTTTAAACTGTAAAATACGATTTTATTATTGTTGTGGCGGCGAGCTGGAGTAGGACCTAAAACAATATATATAGAAAATAAGAAAAAGGACTATTCTTTTATTATTTTTAGCGTGAGCGACATTTTTCTGTGCGGTGGAGAACCTACTTGACCGCCTGTGGACATCTGAGCTACAAGATTCTTTATTTTCTTTTATTTCTTATTTTCTTACCGCGTCATGTAAATACTGCTACACATACATCAAAACCTTGACCTTTAGATGAGCTTCGGATAAGGACTACAATTGTATATTTAGTTAGCGAAAAACTGTTCATTATTATCATCTCATTACGAAAATCGACTAGAACCGAAGTAATGACACATGATATCTGTTATTGCTGGAAATTAAGACTGACA
>JAXCGZ010004697.1:0-2500 GCA_037179515.1 Halocaridina rubra | reverse complement strand
TAAAGAAAATCCTAAAGGGTTTTATCAACATTATCAAACAAAATTTAAGGAAAAAGTCGGACCAATTGAAGTAACCAATGGCCATATCACAGATGACGATAAAGTGATGTGTACATGTTTAAATGATTATTTCTTATCTGTATTTACAAATGAAAACTTGGAAAATATTCCGGAAGTAGAATCCATTTACAGAGACAGTCCCGATAATATACTTAGTTCAATAAATATTACGAGAGAGGAGGTAATAAAAGAAATAGATAAATTAAAGGCTCATAAATCTCCGGGACCTGATGGAATATATGCTAGAATATTAAAGGAATGCAAGGAAGAGCTTAGTTGTCCTCTGACTGCATTATTTAATAATTCAATAAAATTAGGATCGGTACCCATGGAGTGGAAATTGGCAGATGTGGTACCAATATTTAAAAAAGGAGAACGTGTTAAAAAGAATAATTATAGGCCGGTTAGTTTAACGTCAACAGTGGGTAAGATTCTAGAATCCATAATTGCAAATAAAATAAGGGCACATCTAGAATTACACAGACTGATAAAACTTTCACAACACGGGTTTCTTAAGGGTTTTTCGTGCCTTACAAACTTACTGTCTTTTTATTCAGAAGTTTACGAGGCAGTAGATTGTGGCAATGAATATGATACAATATATCTAGATTTTAGCAAAGCTTTTGATAGAGTTCCTCACAAAAGATTAGTTAAAAAGCTGGAAGCTCATGGTATAGGAGGAGCTGTGCTCAGATGGATCAAACAATGGTTAAAAGACAGAAAACAGAGAGTTTGCATAAATGGAGAGAAATCAGAGTGGGGCTCGGTTACAAGCGGGGTACCACAAGGCTCGGTACTGGGTCCTCTATTATTCATCGTATATCTAAATGATCTGGATTCGGATATCAGTAGTAACCTAAGTAAATTCGCAGACGACACTAAAATAGGTAGAACTATAAATGGAAAAGAAGACATTCATGCTTTACAGGAAGATCTAAATAGATTATCTGAATGGTCGGACAAATGGCAAATGGAATTTAATGTTGAAAAATGTAAAGTAGTTAAAATGGGTACTATAAAAGACAATACTAGTTATAAGCTAAATAACCATGAAATCATGAGTTCTCAGTGTGAAAGGGATTTGGGAGTTCTTGTGAGTAGTAGTCTTAAGCCAAGAGAGCAATGCACAGCAGTCAGAAATAAAGCAAACAGAATTTTAGGATTTATCTCAAGAAGCGTCAGCAATAGGACGGAAAAAGTTATTTTGCAGCTCTATCTGGCATTAGTTAGGCCCCATTTAGATTATGCTGTGCAATTCTGGTCACCCTATTATAGAATGGAAATTGAATCCTTGGAGAGAGTGCAGCGAAGAATGACCAAGATGATACACAATATCAGAAATCTACCATATGAGGACAGATTAAAAAAACTTAATCTACATTCTCTAGAGAGGCGAAGAGTTAGGGGGGATATGATTGAAGTGTATAAATGGTTTAAAGGGATTAACAAGGGAGATATTAATAAAGTTTTAAAAATTCATGATCAAACCAGAACTCGTAATAATGGATTTAAGCTTGATAAATTTAGGTTCAGAAGGGAAATTGGTAAAAATTGGTTTGGTAATAGAGTAGCTGATGCATGGAACAAGCTTCCTAGTATGATAGTAAGTGCCAATACCTTAGACACCTTCAAATGTAGATTAGATAGACATATGACAGAGGTAGGGTGGGTATGAATAGGTTAGTGCTTATTAGAAAAATCATAAAAAGAAAAACAGAATAAATAAGTAGAGTAGAATAGAATAGGTTAGACATGCTGAAAATACAATTAAAAAATGGAGCTGCCTCGTGTGTGCCAGTAGGCATGTTGCAGTGTCCTCTATTCTTATGTTATGTTCTTATGTTCTATCATACCAGCCAATACCGAGACACCTGAATTAGAAAGATGCACTCCATCCCTTGCATACATATGCTTACGACTAGTGAAGTGATCCCACCCGTCTATAAAACCTATATTATTCTCCCGACAGAAGACTTTCATCCTAGCATTTACTCCTATAGCTCGAGACCACCACTCTGAACTTTGGCTAAGCCTAGGGAGAATACCACACATCACAGGAACTGCACCCCTTTTCCTAATCTTATCCAGGGCTTGTCTATACAACCTAATCAGCTCTTCACTTCTACCATCCTGCACGTCATTTCCCCCAGCTATTAAACAAACAACATCTTTTTTCTCAATCCAGCAATTTATTGACTCACCCACCTTCTTCATACCTGCTCCAGGGAAAAAATATTTTCCTCTAACTCTATGCCTGAGTTTCCTGTCTACATATCTGCATAGTGAATCCCCTATGTATGCAAGGGATGGAGTGCATCTTTCTAATTCAGGTGTCTCGGTATTGGCTGGTATGATAGACAGAGAGGTAGGGGGGTTTTGTTAGACACAAATAATGAAATGATTAATACTTGTGCAGAGAAATTAGTCAGTAAGGGTTCAG
>JAXCGZ010004696.1:0-22500 GCA_037179515.1 Halocaridina rubra | reverse complement strand
CTCTTCTGTATATAAATTGTTATACAAATACCAAATACTGTATATGTATATCTCCAGACTCTGGAACTCTATTCTTCCTTCTGTCTTTCCAAATTCTTATGACCTATCTTCCCACAAAAAGCGGATCTGTCGTCATCCTCAGTACTTTGACTGTTTTTCCAGTCTGTCCTTTTCCTTTGTGTATCATTACCTCATCACTGGCTTGTCCATAAGCTTTTTCTTTTCCCTCGTCTTAATGTTTTCTCATGCCTGACCTATATTGATGAGGGCAGTTTTTTATCTGTCCCAGTGTCACACTCATAAAAAAAAAATGTACAGTACATATAAGTTTCATTGTTTCCCCTGTCTAACCAAACATCTCTTTATATCTCTTCTTATTCATATATCCATTTCTAATTTCAGAAACCATACGTGTGCTCTGTTCCCGGCTGCAAGAAAAGGTATACAGACCCATCGTCTCTAAGAAAACACGTGAAAAACCATTCTGCCAAAGAACAGGCCCTTGCTAAGAGAAAGGTAGGATGTACTAATTTTTTTATTTCAATGGGAGTCAAGTGTTTTGATGAATATATAATACTGCCTTCAATGCTCCAATTTAACCAATTTCCAAAAGTGCAAATATATGTTTACACTCAAAATCTGGAAGTCCTTGTTTAAGCATCATAAATGTCAGATGAGAACTGATCACTCAAGTTCAGCAAAGCTCATCTTTGCTTGAAATCTGAATTTTACAATATATGTTCTGATCTTATTGACAAAATGCCTCCAGTGACATGAAATTAACGACTCATATCATATACTCCATAAACTGTCCCTTCATTCACACTCAATTTATATGTATTAATATTATTATTTTACATATTTTCAATTATATAATTTTTTGCAGTTACATTCTGCAGATGACGATTACCAAGGAGGTTCTCCTGGATGTCTTACATCTACTTCCACTATGCCTCTTGATTCTGACAACAATCTGATGGATCATAATTCTTCAACATTTAGCGGTGAGTAGCGTATCTTGATAGACCAGACAATTACGGTCCTCACAAAATGTTGATTGCCATTTTACGTATTATTATTAATCCTCATTCAAATGGGGGTCGACACAGATTGGAGCTAGGAAATTAAGGTTGGATTTCCTTCCTAACACCTAGTGCAGTGAGCTCAAGCACAGGTTCTGCATATCCCCAGTCGAACGTTTCACCCACTGTGCTACCACAGAGCCCTCTATGGTCCTTACAAGATACTTAGAATCAGTACTCAGCAGATTTTGTTGCCTGGTAGTTTCATCATATTATATTTTATGTACTGCATTATTATGAGGCATTCACACTATTTCTTGATACACTGTTAATGAGACTTTTCGTGTGTTTTCCCCAGACAGTGTCGTCCCCGAGTGTGGGTCCCGGGGATGTAGTGCGCTTCAGTCTCCGTTGCCATGTCCTCTCCCGACGACCCTCGGGGGAGACCTGCCAGACGGCACTGGGACTTCCAGAGACTCTGGTACCAGAATTTTCTCAGGAGGATCTCGACGCATGGGTCAGCCTTTTTTGAGCTATCCCCAGCATCCAAATCAACAGACACTGGGTCAAAATGAGGTCATAATGTACAGCGGTACTGATTCTCATCCATCTTCACAACAGCCACTACATACAAAGATTATGTTGGGAGAAGATGAGTGCCATCAGGTGATATACAGCCAGCAATCACCCAGACAGTCACAACAACAAATTCACCCTACGAGCAATCGACCGCTTTATGATTCACCACCACCACCGTACTGCCAATCCCAGCAAATATTTTCCATTACTCAAGAAGACTCAGCAACTGGTCTTCCTTTCACAATGGTTACTTCTGCAGAGACTTTACCTTCGTACATACCTTCTCAGTACAATGTTCAACAGCCCCAGCACCATATGCAACAATTTTCATCACAACATGGAACATGAAGTGTACTAATACTCTAACAGGTTAAAGATTAAAGTGAAAAGGTAACTCTGAAACAGTTATCTTGCATTATCATCTTGAATCAAAAAGGGCATAAGGGTTACAGTTGTTCGTCTTTTCTTTAAGGCCCATCTAAGAAAGCTATCGGGGCCGTTTCTGTAACGCTTATTTCGGTGTTTGCATAAACATCAGGAAATAACTAGAAAATATAAATTTTACTTATCAAGCAGGATTTGATATTGTACAGTTCCATTTGTTAAGGCACAATTAAGTAAAAGTGATGAATCAAAAATATCAAAACATACTTTGAAGCATCCCCGATGCTTCTTATCAAATTTTTCACAATTTTCACATGCTACAAAATAAACGCTTATATATAAATTAAAGTTGGCGATGCAAGATCAGAAACAAAACAAAAAATGCGCCCTTCATAAATCTGATTTTTTTTTTTTCACATTAAGTGAGTTTTGGAAATACAGAAAACTGAGAAATTGAAATGAAATGACTTGAAAATATTCACGTTTTTATCTAAGTATTAGTGCTAAAGTGAACTGCAAAAACTATAGTAATGAACAGTAAATCAGTTACACAACACTGCTTCTTGCAAAAAATTACATATATTGTATTCATTAAACTTTATGGACATGTTCAAGCCGCTTAAAAACAATATCTGTGTCATCTACATATCATCTGACACAATTATCATCTTAAAGCAAATGTGAAAATGTCGATTAGTTTCATAAATGTGATCAGTTTTATTATGAGTAACCATAATGGAGTTTTACTCTAAATAAAAATCGAAAAGAAAATTCTGGAAATCTGAGTCATGGCTACAAATACTCTACAGTGTTTTCAAGCGTTCAATTTCTACATTATGTATATATAGTACAAATGCTTTTTAACTCTGTGAATAAATATGATGTGTATCAATATTTCGTTGAAGTTATCTAATGTATTCAAGCATTCGTGGTGGTGTAAGAACCAAGCCCATATACCCATTGCATTACCAAAGCAGGCAGCAGGGAGGAACTCTGGCAAGCCTATGCTTCAGGTGACTGCGAGCTTTGACTCGGCCACCTCCCCTAACAAGGGGGAGTAGGGTCATTTTATGCATGTGTAATAAAGGGAAAACAGTGTACGTACAAGATAAGTGCAATATTAACAGGATAAATTAGGGAGAATTCCCAAATTGGTTACAATTTTCAATTTAAAGCATTCACCCTTTATTGATAACAAGTGAAATGGTATAGATTTGTTTTATATTCATTTTATTTCAAATATGTCCTGTTATCTCTGTGCAGGCTTTAGAATGAAAATGAAGAAAATTAACAGTTATGTGACTTACAGTATCATAAGTGTCATGTTACTTGAAGAACACATAGTATAACGATGCAAAAATTTTTCTAGACATTATTAAGGAAAACAGAACATTTTCAAAATGTTAAGGCTTTTCAAGTTCCTGTTTAACGAAAACCAGGGAACTTTCAACTTATTAAAGTAAATTTTCAGCTCTAGCTTAGAAAAATCAGGACAATATCGAGAAGGCAAAGACTACTAGTGTGTCCGCCTTATGGAAAAATGACAGTTACAGGATATCAAAGAATTTTTTAAACTAGTGCTTAGGAAATTTTTTGTACCTTTTCTTACAACAAAGAACCTAAAATTTTATAGATTAAGAAAGGACCCAAGTAACTTGGGAATAGGTAATTTTTTTATATTTTCTCTGTCCTGAAGGATACAAATCTAGATAATTAATACCAGAGACCTCTTCTGATGGAGTATCTTAACAAAATACCAGTCTAGATATTAATACAAGTGAGACCTCCTGTACTGGTGTCTTACCAAGGTGCCAGTCTAGATATTGATACCAGTGAGACATCTTCTATTAGGTGTCTTAGAATAATACTAGAGAAACATTCTATAAAGGTGTCTTACCAAATTACCAGTCTACATACTAATACCAGAGAGACCTGTAATGGCATGTCTTAGCAAAGTAAGAGTCTAGATATGTATACCAGAGAGTCCTTTTATAAATAGCGCACATCATACCATACCCGTCAAGACAGAGAAATATAAAAAAAAATACCAAACCGACCTTCTGCAGAACGTTGGCTTCCAATGACCAGATCCCAACTGCGGGATCCTCCGACTCATCAGTGCTTTCATTAGGTTTAGAATGTCTTGTTTTTTCCATCTCACAAGCAACATGTGTAATTTAGATTATTTTTGTAAATGTGGTTTCGTATTTGTATACGTAAAATGTAGCTTTTTTGTGAAAAAGACAATAAAAGGAACAAATGTGTAATTTTACGTAATCTACTCTCTTTTTTTTTCATGAGTCCTTCAGCAGCGCGTTTGTACGTCCAAGGAGCTGAAGGAAGAGTGTTCAGGGCATGTTTGTTTGGAGAATGTGTGCACTTTGATTAGCCAGCCCCCTTATAAGGGGAATGAGTCCATTGCATATATATATGTTTATGGTAATGCTATATCAGTAAATCACAGACATATACATAATACAAAGAGATTTTACTGCGTTATAATAAATTACACAAAAGTACAAGCATACAATGATATATACTGAAAGAAAATAAAGATACAATCATTATACAACAAATAAATTGTTTTAAAACTAACGCAAAAGGAATGATTAAAATTACGAGAACCATGGTGAAACCTGATGATAATATATTGGTATGTAAAAAGATAAACAGCTAGAAAAATTTAATAAAAAGCTATGAGGGCCACAGATTGTACTTTGATCCCTGCTCATTTAATAAAAAGCTTTGAGGGCCACCCCCATTCGAGTAAGGATTAGTAATGACACATAAAACAGCAAACAAAACAATACAAATTATAGGAAAAGTGGATTCTGATGTGCGGGCAATACTTCACAACCAAGTTGTCTTCATCAGAGATCATTAAATTATTTTCTTTGTTTTGGAAAGTACAATTACCAAGATATTAACAGATAGGTCATTGTAATAAAAGGTATCAGTGGCAGCAAATTAATAATAATAATAATAATAATAATAATAATAATAATAATAATAATAATAATAATAATAATAATATGAGGTCTCCAACTTACGACGTGCTCGACTTATGACAACCCGACTTTATATCGGCGACAGGCACTGGGAAATATCTATTGTTTTTGGGCCATAGCAAAACACATTTAGGTGAATTTGAAATATACAATTCAATAAAATGATAATAATAATAATAATAATGATAATAATAAGAAACCTAAACAACTGTATATAGGAAAATTTGATGATCGCTTACTGTGATAAATAGCCATCACTAACTATCAAACGACACATTACGTACAAAAAACACATACTCGTGCAGGTACGCCATCGTACACACAAACATACAGCAATTTACTGACTCCATTCTATACGTAAAAAGCCATTCTATACGTAAAAAGCATTCTTCCGTTATGCATTTTAACTTGGAAATTTCTAGGAATTCCAGTGAATGACAGTCTAAAAGTATTACGACTTTTGTACAAAAACCATGAAAATTCCTCGAGTATAGAAATAAGACCAAATTACTTACATCCAGATACCTAGAACATCAAAAAACGTGTCTAAATTACCTAAAAAAAAATAAATAAAAAAAATTCTACCCTGAGATGTTACTCGTTACTATATATATACTTGTTCGCTTGCTAGCCTTTCAGTGAAGGGCACAACCAGTAACGAGGTGGAGAAGTAGAATATCAAACCGAAAGTAATTGATATGGGCAAGGCTGGTAGAGCTTTCTTGAATATGGCCAACATGATGAGCGTGAGACACAGACCCTAGAAAATTAAAGGAAAAATTACAAAGCAAAAAAAATAATTAGGCAGATCAGAATAATATTTATAACTAGGTACTCGATGATCAAGAAATGTGAAGTTTGCATACCTGGAGATAATACTAAAAGGAACTGCTACTTTTTAATACTAAATGACTAACAATTTTAATACAACCTGCACAGTAATATCATTTGATTAAATCTGTCAAATCTTATACTCTACGTACCCAGGTATGTCAAAACCATCAATGAATATAAGCTTTACTTCGATGAAAATTTGTCACACTCTCTACTTCACATTACCTGGAGTGCCAACATCATCAATGAGCTTCATTTTAACTTACAATCAGAATAGCGATGAAACAGGCAATAGTTGTGTTCCAGTCCCCATAGGATGAGGCCTTCCCCACCAGTACGCTGTAGAAAATAAAATCTCCAAGACCTAGTTTTACTCCTCCTGTAAAAAGAGACAGGAATATTGGCTCCATTACGTGTCACTACTGATCCTCCTTATGAAGGTGGACAAAAGAAATGTTGGAGTTGTTGGGAAACTATGAAATTAAAATGATAAATCAAATCTCATATTCACTTTAAGATGGCATCAATAGCTCAAAGAACGCAAACATTACGTGGAAACACAATGGTTAGAGTGCTCAACTCTTGAAGCTACAAACCCTGTATTGAGCCCACCACAGGGTATTAATGAAGGGTTTGAAGCTTTAATGCCTCAGTTCCAAACTGTCTGTGTTCATCACCAAATTGAACAAGGATTAACAATGACATTAAACAAAAATGACATATTAAACTTTTGAATAAAAATGCGTAAGCAGGCCACCAATTGAGTAAGTTGCTTACTTTCATCATCGTCATCTGAAGTGAGGTCGCGTGGGTTTGGCTGGACTTGCTCAACATTCGCAGGGTGATGGTGAGCATGATTGCGGACCTAAAAGATATGGAAAAAGCTCAGTGAAAATATATGAAATATTATACTCCATGGCCCCAATCCTCATTGTGAGGGGGCTTGGTCGAGTCAAACCATACACATTCATCAGAAGTTAATATACCTCGATTATTACTCTTAGCTCATAGGTGATAAAGAACTGCTACAAGTTCATCCCACCACCCTGTCTGCCTGGGTCACCCAAAGGGTAAGCAAGCAAGGATCTTATGCCAAAAGATCCAACAGCCCCAAATGTTTTTTTTATTTTCTAAGTGTGACACCGGGACAGGCAGAAAATGCCCTAATCAATAAAGGCCCGGGCACGAGAAGATACCAAGATAAAGGAAAAGAAAAAGGTTAAGGACAAGGCAGCGATGAGGTAATGTCACACAAAGGAAAACGACAAACAGAAAAACAGTCACAGTACAGAGGACCCAGAGATATGGAGGATTAGGCCCTGAGATGACGATAGATCTGCTTTTTGAAGGATGAAAGGTCATAAGACTTAGGAAAGACAGAAGGAGGAAGAGAGTTCCAGAGTCTGGAGGTAGATGGGAAGAAGCAGTAGCTGCACCGACCAATCCGCGAGCTACAAATCTCCACACAGTACCTGTGAGATGAGGCCGTCTGGCGAGTGTTAAGCGACCACAGCAGTGGGGAAGAGATGCAATTTCGCCAACTCATCACAGCAGCGATAGAAAAGAGAAAGGGAAGATACCTTATGGCAGAGAGAGAGAATCCAGATTAGAAGTAAGAGAAGGATCATTAATGAGTCTGACAGCCTTAGATTCAACCCTATCAAGGAGATAAGTATAAGAAGCACCCCAGATGTGTGAGCAGTACTCTAAGCAGGGACGGATAAGACCTTTATAAATTTCAAGTAACTGAATAGAGGAGAAGTAATGACGAACACGAAATAAAACCCCCAATTTTTTGGATGAAGATTTTGAAATTTGGATTATGTGATTTCTCCAAGACAAGTTAGAGGCTATATGGATTCCTAATATGTTGATAGAATTAAGAGGGTACATTTTATTACTTTCGAAGACAATAGGGTTATTAGAAGGAGAAAATAAAGATAGCCAGAAACTGTGTCTCGGAGGCATTGAATTTAACTAAATTTTGAGTGCCCCACTCAGATACTCTCTGCAAATCGGAGTTGAGAGTAGAAGAAAGAGTGATACGAGACTGATTACAGGTAACAGATGAAGGTTGTGAAGAAAAGGCAGAGGAAAAGTGAAAGGTACAATCATCAGCAAAGGCATGAAGAAGAGAGGAAGATGGGGATTGTAGAAGATCATTGATGAAGAGAAGGAACAGAGTAAGTGAAAGAACAGAACCCTGTGGAACACCACTGGTAACACAGAAAGGGCTAGATGTCACGCCATCAACAACTACAGATATAAAACGGTCAGTAAGAAAACTGGAATTCAGAGAACAGAAGGAAGGGGTAAAGCCATAGGTAGGGAGTTTGGCCAACAGAGCCTTTTACCAGACTCTGTCAAAAGCCTTAGAGATATCAAGGGTGACGACAAAGGATTCCCCATAGTTCCTCAGAGAAGATGACTATACATGAGTAAGATAGGACAGGAGATCACCAGTGGATCTTGCCTTGCGGAAGCCATACTGGTGATCGGAGATAAGTGAGTTAGATTCAAGGCGTTTCAAGAAGTGAGCAATGAGCAAAGTTTCGAAAACTTTAGCAATAGAGGAGGTTACGGCAATAGGTCGGTAGTTTGAAGGCATAGAGCGGTCACCCTTCTTACGAACAGGTTGAACTACAGCATGCTTCCAAGATGAAGGATAGATACTGGTTGACAGAATGAGGCAAAAATAGACGGCAAAGCACAGGAGCCAGTTCATCTGCAAACTCCTTAAGGAACCTTGCAGGGATACCATCGGGACCAGATGGATTGTTCGTCTTTAGCGAGCGAAGAACCTTATGAACTTTGCGTGAAGAAACAACAAGGGAGGGCATAGGGTTAGAGAGGGGTAAAGATTGAGGAACAGGAGCGCTGGAATCGTTTATAGAAGAGTTGGCAGAAAAATGAGAGCCAAAGAGAGTGGCTTTGTAAGTGGGAGAGCAAGCTATAGAACCATCAGAACGAATAAGAGGGGGAAAGCATGCGTTACAGAAGTTTTTGGAGAGGTTTTGGGCTAAGGACCCTTAGACCTTCGAATCTGAGCAGTACAGCGATTCCTAGCTAGCTACAATAAAAGCAGAGCGAGTTAAATCGGCAGGAGAGGCTTGGTAAGATCGATGTGCCCGATTCCTGGCCTGGATAGCCATGGAGCAGAATAAAAGTAGTTTGAAGGGTTAGAAGTAAAAAATAGATCAAGAGTGTTTGCTGCATGTTTGTGACGATCAGGAACAAAAGTAGGATGTTTGATTATTTGCTCCAGATTGTGAGTAACAGAGAAAGCAAGGGCCTCACTTCCTCCCACATCAGTGTGAGAAGAATGAAGCCACTCACTGTGGTGTACATTGAAGTCTCCAATGTAGAGAACTTTGGCATGTGGGTGAGAAAATAGCAAGGACTCAAGGCACGAGGACAGATATTCAAAGAAAGACACAAACTCATTGGAGTTTGGAGAACAGTAGCAGAAGCAAAGGAAGATAGTGGTAGTGGAAATAGAATTTTAGCCAAAGAACATCAAAGTAGGGAGATACATGGTCCATGAGCCTCGCAGTAGGAATGTTAATGTTGCAGTAGGCACAGACACCACCTTTGGAATGAAAACAAGTATACAGATTATAGTGAGAGATTTGAAATGGGTCAGTGGAAGCATGTATAGACAGCTGGGTTTCAGATAGGAGGAGGAGGAGGAGGAGGGTAGGGAGGAAAGTACCTAAGTGCTGTTCCACAGACGAAAGATTAGAGTTCAGGCCACGAATGTTAGAATAGTGAAGAGTGAAAGAAGCAGAACTATTGGGAGGTGCATGGTTAAGGGCAGAACCATTACTAACACCAGGCGTGTCTGCCCTCAAACCAATAGTGGAGACTACATGATCCTCAGAGATTCTTCGCACCCCTCTATGCCGGGTACTGGGGGCCATTAGCTGTGGACCTTCCATAAACATAATGAATGTGAGGAAAAAAGAGAAAAAAAGAGACATATGTGGGGAATATTGTGACTTGTCAAATGTAATGGAATAGTAAGAGATGTGTAATGAATACGCTAGAATATTCAGTGTAGATGTAGGCATGAGGAAAGAACCGTCCTGAAGGAAGACTCAACCTGGAACTGTCTGGACCAGTCCTAGTTGCATCCTAATACCTTCATTCATAGTCTTTCAACTGGCGGCTGGTGCCATGGCCAACCTACCATTCATCTGAGTCATTAAAAATTATTAGAGAAAATATATTATTTATATTTCATACAACATAAAAGGCTGAAATGAAACCCTCCCTGCAATGCATCCAAACTTAATTCCCAAGCTTCAACCAATCTGTGTCCACCCTCATCGAATGAAGTCTAATTGTGAAACGTAAAAAATGGTACACGTTCTTCCCATATGAATATGCAGTAGTTTTCAGGGAGTCAAATTTACAGTGCTTTGTGGTCACTGTCATCATCAAATCTTTACGCTTCTCTTGTCAAGGTTTGCCACAGCATATCAATCATCTCTAAATCACCCTATCTCATGTATTCTCCTCTGTCACACCACACACCCTCATGTCTTCCCTCACCACATTAACAGATTTTCTCCTTGGCCTACCTCTCCTTCTTCTGCCTGGCAAATCCATCCACGGCAGCCTTCTCCCAACATACTCCTCATCCCTCCTCAGAAGATGCCCAAACCAACTAAATCTCCATTCTCTAACCTTGTCCCCAAATCTTCCTACCTGCGCTATCCCTTTAAAATACACAGTAAATTATGTTCTATGAAAATGGCCTACATGCAGTGTATATGTCTTGGGCTCTCATTCATAATTAAATATAAAGAAACATTTAATATTGTAAAAAGAAATTACTGTACTTGCTAAAGTATTGGACATTACGTGGTGCAAAAGTCTTGAACTCTCTAAAAAGTCTTCGACTCTCGAACTGAAGAATAACACACCACATAGTAAGTCCAGCACTTCTTGGAAATACACTTAGTACAATGTGAGTCTTGGACTTGAAAAAACAAAAAGTATACATACAAGAATACCTCCTCCGTGTCTCCCTGCATGTCGCAAAAGTTGGATAACTTAAGTGGAGTGAGCAAGCTGAGAAATTTCCTTAATATTTTCTTCCCACAAAGATTAAAGTATCTGCTTTGACTCAGCCACCCCCTCTAATAAGGGGGATTGTGGTATATGTATAAATATAGAAAGCTCAAACACTCCTTGAAATTGTACTAAGTGTACTACAAAAGTATAAGAATCTATTAAATTAATAAAATATACAAACACATCACACTAACACACTAAGTACCTATACAGTAAAATCTCTCCTTGAAAATTCATGTCTTTGATTATAATTTCAACATAACAAAACCAACCTGCTCACGACGCCTAACTGCCCTTTCATCGAGATTCTCAGACCATTCATTTGTGAAGCCTGCGTCAGTATCTTGGACTACGTGTCCATTGGCCATTACGTTTCGTCTTTCCCTCGTGTGATTACTCTCCCTCTGTTCCTGTCCCTCAGCACCTCTGGAGGCATTCGTCTCGTCCTGAAGGGGTTGTCTGGAATGAGCCGGTGCACTGGAATCGTCGTCTGCTTCAGCCATACCTAAGGTGCTGTACATTATGTTTGCTGAAAGGTAAAAAATTATATTTAAATAAAAAAAGACGAGATTTTGAAATATATTTTCGGTCTATGATGAAATCTGCCTCCTTGTAGATTATATTAAATAAAAAGTGTGGCAACTCTTTATACCCTAGGAACTGAGAGGAGTGATCAATGTAATTTAGCCAACTGATAATTTGTGCTTTGACTCTATCCCCCCTTACAAGGGGCACTGCAGCAACTACAAATGTATGTAAAATAAATATATCAACGCTCCCTACTTACAAACAAACAAATTAGGAACACTCGCAGATATGAACAAAATCCTATCCATTATCTACCAATGCATTAATGTAGGTATTACTGTACTGTACTGTATTTTTACATTAATATTACTGTATTAAAATTCATTAATACTGTATGCCTTATGTAATAGTTGTCTTTAACCTGGGTACTGTACAGTACTGCTTATGTATTATGTAATAAACACAACTTACGAACAATTCTACTTACAAACGGACTTCTGGAATCAAACATGTTCGTAAGTAGGGGAGTGTCTGTATTACTAATCTATGAATAACTGTAAATGTTAATACCAATCATTACATGAAAATTTTACAGCATATCTTCAAAAGATATGTTTTTATCAACTGCAGTCCCCAAAAATTGATATTTGCCACTTTGTGTTGCTCTTAATCCCCATACAAATGGGGGTGGACACAGAACGGATGGAGTTGGGGAATCAAGGCTGGATGTCCTTCCTAACACTCCAGAGTGGGATGGAATGTGGGCCTGTCATTTTTTGAGTTGAGAGCTACAACCAATGCACAACGGTGGTATTTTCCAAAATATATGAACGCTTCTCCATCCAACCAAGCTGAGCCAACACAAAATCTGCATGAAAAGTGGACACCAAAGTTAAATACACAGACAAGATATATATAATCTATCAATAAACAAAAGCCACAATCAACTTTATAATGGGGGATGGTTGAGTCAAAGCAGAAACCTTGTTTCTCTGCGGGAGGTAAATACAAAGGAGGGAACTCCACTTCCCCTCGCTCCTACCCATTTAGTTGCCTTTTACAGTATGCAGGCAAACACGGAGGAAGCATTCTTGCCCCTGCATTTAACATAATAAGGTTTCACTTACAAGAGTAAATAAGAGCTGGAAATATGGGTTCATTTCTCTCCTGTGCTGTCTCTACCAGTATACGCAGAGGTCCCTTCGGGCACAGTACAGCGATCAAATCTGCGGAGAACAAGTGAAAATACAAAATTAATTCATTATTAAAAATCTGATTACTTGTGCAACTTGTGCAACAAGATACTGAATCACACATGCATAACTAACAATTACATGATTTATCTTTTACTTTTTTTAAAGACTACATCAATACTGCATATTAATACATATACCAGATAAGGGGATATCTCTAACAATTACAATTATACTAACCCAAATAGAAAATGAATAATCAATGCATACTAATGACCCCGAAGGGTCTTTATACATATATTTTCAATGTATCTTAGAAACAACGGTGCTTACCAGGGACCATGAACCAATCTTACCCCAAATCGAGATGACTGCCAGGACCATCCAAAGTGTGTATTCAGGAAGGTATTTGATGAACATGAGGGACATTAAGGAGGCAATAAAGATGAGGTATGCCTGTTGGAGACGCAGAGGCCCTTGCCAGTGAATGCTGACCATTCCCACCACTCCGAAATTCCAGACGCATACAGAAACAGTGATCCAGTCCATACCTATGTTGTAACCTCGAAGGAGTTCCCTAAGGAGGCAATATGGATCACAATGAATTTTTATCAAATGAAACAAAGTAAAACACATTATCCTTGAGCCAGTTATTCCTAGGCTGTATGATAATAATTTGCATGATTTATATCATTATTTAAAAAAGCACAAGGTAAATCGTCCATTTACGTAATATAATTATGAGTTGAGACTAAAGCCTCGAATTAGTACAGTTATGCATTTCTATCCTTACTTACATCAAATACATAATGGAAAAGATGAAGAGAAGTAACAGGGACGAAGTCAATAACCATCCATGAATAATCTGAAAAAAAGAGAGAACTTTTTACAATGCCACCCTACAATTGCATGGAGACCGCAGTAACTGTCGGGCATTTGGAAGAGAATACAGTCTAAGTTCCCCAGCTCCAGCATGTCCGTGTTCACCTCCATTCAAACTTGGATTAACAGCGACACATTAAATGGCAAACGACAACCCTACATTCTTGTGTTTATATGAACCCAATTATGACAATGTAACAATCTACATTCACAGTGGTTGCAGTGGCAAAGTGGTAGCATCTGCAATTTTGTGGCGTCAGATCCGAGGGTTAGCAGCTAGCCACGGTCTGAGGTTAGAAAGGGCATTCACTAAGGGTACCAATCACACCTATCAAATCCAAAGTGCTAAGCAAGATGGCACCATCCTAGCCCTTAAAAGAAAAGGGAGTCCGTGACGTAAAACCGATCATCATCATCAATATTAAATTTATGTTTTGCAGTATAAGCAAAATTTACAGCTAATTAATAATACATCTAAGTCTCTTTAATGCCCGACATCAGAATACAATGTACCAAATAAGTTGACAATTAAAGACAGAGTAGTCTAGTGGAAGGGAACGATTTCTATCCATAAATTTCTCACGTGTAACAGCCTTCTATCAGGGATAATCCTGATGGTGAGAGAAAAAAGAATGCTCCCAATCATATTTCCTGCATGCTGAAAGAACCAACAAAAAGGGATATCCCTGGCAGTTAGAGATAAGGAAGTTTGCCCCTATCCCCGCTTTAAATAAGTAGTCTAGGTAATCCCTGGCAGTGAGAGAGAAGGAATTAAGACCTCGTCTTCTTGCGTATAGTAAAAGCGGGCCATTAGGGATATTCTTGATGATGAGAGACAAAAAGTGGCACTCTTGCATTCCCTGCATGGGGCACTAACCAAGTAAGAGAGATAGGGAAGGCAAGGAGTGCCAGTCTCGTCATCTGTATTTTTTCATAATTTTCCACTGAGAAGCTGATAGGAAAAGTGAGGAAGGACAGGTTCGATGAAGCCCTTTTGCATTAGCCCAGTGATTAAAGCACTTGACTCCAAAAGTAAAAGATCCGCAATCAAGACCATTGCAGGGTTTTAAGACTTTCCCATCTCCACCCTGTCTGTGTTCTCCCTATTATGAAAATTAATAGTAACACCATTCTAAAACGGCAAAAAACAACAACTTCCTGCCACATAGAGCCCACTACAGGATTTTAGGAATTCCCAAACTTCAACCTGTCAGTGTTTGCCCCACAAGGATTAATAGTGACACCATTTTAAGATGGAATACAGAACAGCAAAAACATTCTGCAATAGAAATGATGAAAGGCAAGGTGGGGAAGGCCATTGGAATGATTAAGACTTTCTGAATCCACATTTTTTTTTCTTGTTTTAGTCAATTGTGGCATACTGTTGATTTCAAGGGTATGCAGCAGTCACACTGGTGAAATATGATCAAATGCATAACCCCAAAATAAACTATATAAATAAGATTTTCCACAGTGTTTTTATATTACATAAAAGGGGGTCACATTCGTGCCCATTGCAGGGAATAAGTAAGGGCATCCAGCTTACATTCCCCAGACCTAACCTGTCAGTGTCCACCCCAATTCATGTGAGGATTAATAAGTCACACATAAATCGGGTAAACAAAACCATCAGAAATACAACATAACTCAATTTTCAAAACACGCAAAAGATCAAAATAAAAAACTTACCTTATAGCATCGCTTGGTATATAAGATTATGAGAACTATGGTCAGGAGAACCACAACGCCCAACAGAATGAGAGCATTTCGTGCAGCGTCATAAACTTTATCGCCGACATTCGAGGATTCTTCATGGTAAGGTGTGTACAATCTAAAAAATCCCAAAGAGAAATTATCACAATTAATAATAACAAATTAAAGTAAAGCTCCACCAATTGTGGTGACTTAGCAAAAGAGCTTAAAAAACTGTTGCTTACAAATAAAAGGTGAATGCAGTGAATCACACACAAAAAAAATTCTGTTACTTACAAATAAACTCCTTTCTGAGAGTAGAAATTCACTGATGATACGGTGGCTACAACCACTAGCATGCAGAGCGACACAGGAACGAAGAGTTTGATGACGTGCTGTGCTCCATACTTGAGCTCTTCCTCCTCTTCTTCTTCCCATTCCCCTTGAGGATCATTTCTTCTGGGGTCCTTCAAAAAGGATATAAAAGGAACTAGGTTTCAAAGAAATACTTAATAGCATCAATAAAGACCTACAGTAGCTCAATGGAAGACTGCACAAGTTTGGAAGAGACTGAAATGACTTCGATCCCAAAAGGGGCAGTAGGAAGGGTATTCAGACTTAATTCTCCAGCTCTATCCTGTGACCACCCCCATAACAGGGATTAATAGTGAAACATAAAAGAGCAAACAACAAAACTATTATAATGGAATGTGGTTGTGTAGTGCTTGGAGTAGTTAGAATACTCAACTTGGGAGGTAACAGACCAATTAACGAGCCAGCTGCGGGGCGTTAGGAAGAGCATCCAGCCTTAATTCCCCAGCTTCAACCCCTCTGTGTCCATACCCATACTTGCGATTAATAGTGATATATAAAATGGCAAACAAAATATAGAGAATTAATATAATTTTTATAACTTTGTCACTAGGATCCTACAACCTACTTGCGCATGGTTTCTCCTGTCTCTGGGGGGATGAACTGCTCTTGCATTCGGTCCACCTTGCGCTCCGCCTTCCTCAACCGGCCTACGGGGATTCTGGGGCACTGGGCCTTGAGCTCCATTTTCCTGATGCTGTTCTGAGGTGTCTTGTGCACCTTCTCTAGTCTGAAAAAAGAAAAAAAAAATAATAGTGTGACAATCTATAAACAAACAAACAAACAAGCTTTATTTCCATTTCAATACAATGGGTATTCGTCAGCCAGGGTAAGCCCCAACCCCCCACTGTGGTGCCCAACCACAGCAGTTCCTGCCAGGAAACAGCTTAAACTCTCGGTCTTGGACGGGAACCAATCTTTCGACCTCGTGAATGCGAAGCCAGCGCATTACCACTGTACTAGCCAGCAGGCTATAGGGGACAATGGTAACATAGTGGTTAGAAATCTCGACTGGGAAGTGACAAACCTGTGGTCAATCCAACAACAGGGGATTAGGAAGGATATATAGCCTTCAAGTCACATCTCCAACCCGTTTGTGTCCAACCCCATTTTTATAGAGAATAAAGGTGACATAAAATGGTAAACAACACCAACATAAAAAAAAGGGACGTAATAAGAGAATATAAATTGATCCATGGTTTAGAGAAACTCTAATTATGTTACAAAAGCTCTAGAATTAGAGTCAATATAATAATCTCCATAAAAGAACACAATAATTTAGTCTTTAACATGACAGAAGTAGCACAGTGGTTAGTGCAATCGGCTCGAGAAGTGACAAACCCGTGTTAAAATCTAACAAGGGGTGTTGGAAAAGACTCCAACCTGTCAGAGTCCACCCAAATTCAAATGGGGATTAACAGTGACACATAAAATGGTAAACAACAATAGCAGTCTTTTAAGGTGTGCCATCTGAGATCAAATAAGTCAGTTGTAACAAGAGCAAATCAACAAAGATAGCAACAACAGTGGCTTTATATCTTCAATATTAAAAAAAAAAAAAAAAAATTTAACATGGCTTATGAAAGCAGTAAACATTTTTACACAACCATGGAGACCAACAATACAATATACGCTTCCTAGCGAGTAAAGATTCGTTTTATCCACCCCTGCTATTTTTGGACTAAATTATTTTTGGTAAATTTTTACAACTGCACCTATGGTTTCTGATGTGCTTAGCATGAATATGACCTTGAAAATCGTTGGGATGTTTATACTATCCTAACCTAACCAAATCTAACCTCACTTAAAAAATTACGAGTTACGAATTTTTTTGCATGTTTTTTTATGTTTTTGAAAGCATGTGACATTGAAAATTGTCTTAAATTACTATTTTCTACGTTAATTATGTTAGGACAGGTTAGGTTACTTTAGAGTGGCTTACATTTTCGAGGTCAAATTAATTCAAAACATAAAAAAAGCATTGAAAAAAATTTTATTTTCTCCTCTAAATTGAGACAGACCTAACTGTAAAAATAATACTACCCATTTTTTTTCTTATTGCTTTCGGTGTTTTTAATATTATTCTGATGAATTGTTTTTTCTCGAAAATCACTCATTTTTGTGATAGCTCCCTCCCCCCCAACCCGTGTTATAAAGGTGTCATTTCCATTAAAGTCAATAATGAGAATAATTCAAAACGTATCAAAAAAAATTATTGAGTCATCTTTTGTTAACTATTGCCGTCATACTTTAAATTATGCGAAATGTATATTAAACTGCCTGCCAAGGAGCTCTTGCTCAGCAGGCTAGTGCCTCTGAATATAATGTATATATTTATTCATGTATGTATTCTAAATAATTGGCAATAAAATCTATGACTATGAAAACTAATGCAAAAGACTTATACTAAAGGACTGATGGCACATTTAAATGGGTCCAAAAACTAAAGTAACCAGACCCAAACTAACCTAACATAAGGAAAGTAACTTAACTAACCTAACCTAACCCGTAGTGCTGTCTTTGAGGATAAGCTGGGCTGGCAAAAATGGCGGGCTCTCTGGCTCGCCTAAAGCGTCCTATCATTATTTTTAACCGTAAATTTACTTACATGCTTTTTACCAAATTAAATGTTTTCTAGGAGTGGTGATGTTCGTTTTTGACATATAAGTCAAAGAATTTACTGTTTGATGAGGCATAACACGAGTTATGGAAGGGTGCATAAAACGAATCTCAACCACGTTTCTTAACTAAAAGTGATCTAACCTAACCGAATATAATAAAACTCATGAGATTTTTTCTATTATTTTAGAAGAGGGGATTATGGGAATATGGCTTTTTTTATATGCATGAAATGATAGATCGCAGTACAACAATAATCATGAACCCCATATTACCAGGTGCAGCCTCTTAATAATGAAGGGACGAATTAAAAAAAAAAAAATAAGCCATTTCGGTTTGTTAAAATAGTCTGGGACTCGTTAACTGTCACACATATTAGCTCCTGATGCGATATTGTTTCTTTTCTAGTACATTATGGGACTTTGATACGTTTCTTTATTGTCTTTAGTATTTTTAACTTTAATTACTTTTTACTTTTTGTGGTTTATACCCTCCTGTAGAAGGCTTCGCCTCCTCTCTGGCGGGTCTTAAGTTTATTTAAATTTTCTTTTGTTCCTTTTTATTTATCTCTCTCACACCTTGAAGGGCTCATTTATAGTAAAGAGTTCGATATCGTAGCATTTTTCAAATAAGTGTGTCTTCAGTTTTTTTTTTAATTGCACCACATCTTCACTGTCTCTGAGTAGCGCTGATAACTCATTATATAATCTTGGAGTACTATATGGATAGGTTCTACTACCAATATTTCGATTAGATCTTGGTTCATGCAGTCTATATTGGTCATTTGAATGTCTCACTGTGATGTTTGTTCCAAGTTCAAAAGGGACTAAATACTCATGTAAGTATTTCGGTTCTCCGGTCTTTAATGTCTCGTAGGTTAGCAAACAGATTTTGTATACAAGTCTTGCTTTTATCGGCAGCCAATGCAATTCGATCAGTGTCGGTGTCATTCTTTGATGTTGCTGTGTGCCTTTTATTACTCTTTCTGCCTTATTTATTTTTTAATAAATTGTTGGGAAAACCATAGTAAAGGGAATTGCAATAATCTAATCTAGATATTATATGGTTATGAACTAGCGTATTTAGGGTATCTTCATTCAAATACTTTTTGATAAATGCGATGATAATTACATGTTTTTACTATATTCAATATCTGATTTTTCATAGTTAAAGTATTGTCAATAAAAATACCCAAGTTTCACACGACTGGTACCAGTTTGATTTTGGATGCTCCAATCTGCATATATTCGAATTGTGCAAAGTTTTTCAAGGTATATTCTGTCCCAAATAACATGCATTCAGTTTTATCATCAGTCAGTTTCAATTTCTTTTTACCCATCCATTTTTTATGTCAACCATTATTTCATCAATCTTATTAGTAGTGTTCTGAATGGTTGTTATCGCAAAATAGTATCGAGTATCATCTGCATACAATTTGAATCCAACATTATGTTTTTTTTCAGATTCCACGATAACTCAATTGTATAGATATTATATAATGTGGGACCCAAGACACTACCCTGTGGTACCCCCTTATTTATATTCATTATATTAGATTTTGCATTCGATATCGTAACTATAGCTTTTCTATTTTGTAAAAAGCTTTCAAGCCATTTATATGCATTTTCATCTATGCCAAAAGATGCATTATGACCTAAGTTTGGGTAAGCTCTATTTTTATTGGTCCTTTTCAGCCAATCACTTTCTACTTATTTTGATATCATGGCCGATCCGATTCGTCTTTGAACAGGCTGTAGTTACGATTATTTTTACATAATTGCTATACTTCATGGTAAATTTTACGGTAAACTTGGCCAAGCAATCATATTTTTTTTGTGAGCATGACGCTTTACCAAAATCTTTGAACTGCCCGTAGTGTAATTCCAAATTGTTATACACTAGGGAAAATTCAGACTAAGGTAATTGTACAATTTAACCGTACTATAATGATTACGTTCCCCTAACGAAAAATATAACCCTAAGGTTACCCATAGGATACATTAGGATAGGATGCACCAATAGTATTTTTATTTTTTTAGTATATTTCAATCATTTTTGCTCTCCCCAACCCTAAGCCCCGATTCCCAACACTTCCCCCTATAATTATTGGGGGTGATAGGGGGCATGGAAAGACTATATCGAGTGTCTTACGCCAGAAATTAAATTTAGATTCGTTTATTTCACGACGAAAACTATCGGAAAAATGCAGTTTTATTACTGTAAGAGAATAATCCCCTTTAATAGGGGTGTGAAAGTTAAAATTCACCTATACTTTCTCCATGGTACCTTATCCTCTTCATCATCACTAAACAATTAAAAGGATAAAACTATCCACATCAAAAGAACCAATTATGCTTATTTTACCCCTACGGATGAACTTACTAAACCGGATAATATAATAAATTTAATGAGTATGTTTCCCAACTAGGGTGTGTGAGAGTAAACATTTGCCTGTACTTTTACCATAGTTTATCATCACCACCCTCATAATCATCACTAACCAAAAAGACCAAAATATTCGCATCATCAGGATCAAAAAACATTTATCTGTACTTTTACTAAATTTCCCTATCTTCATCATTCCTAAAATATTGAGGTAAAAATAAGCACATCAACAGGACTATTTATCTCACCTCTGCTTCGACATTAATTGTGTGATTGGGGGTACTGTTGGAAGCTAATTCCTCCTCCCTATTCGGGGTATTTTGAGTCCTTTTCTTCTTCTTAATCCTATTATTTACACCTCCCACTTCCTCTACAGAACTTAATCTGTCATCACGGTCAATATTCACGTGTCCATCCATGGAAATAACGCCAATTCAGGTAAAATACACAAAGTACTAATCTTTCACTTATCTCTGACTCACTGGGGTTGAGTTTAATGAAATACCGAACTTGACGAAATCCTGAACTACAAAGTTATTTTTTTTCAATTATTAGCAAATTATTCTTTTTTTGTTTATATATCATTGAAATTTTGTTAACAATTAATGAAAAATAGGTCAAAATGTTTGAATTATAAAAAATCATTCCGATATATTCAATAATAGAAAATTGAACAATATCCTCATATATGGTCAACATTTTTGTTGATTACTTAAATATTTTTGACAAACAACCTCATAAAAAATTATAATATATAATTCTGTATTACATGTGATTAAATTACAGACGTACTAAGACTAATATAAATTAGGAAAGGCAGAAATTTAAATCAAAGTTCAGAGATTTTACATTTTAGTGAATTCGGGTTTTCCTGAAAATTAACACCTTTTTCCTGTTGTCAAAGTTTCTCTGTTTATATCGCGAGTATCGCCATCTATCGGTCCCATTTAAATATATATATGGACAAAGGCAAAACAAAATATTTACGTTTTCATGAGAAATTGATTAATTTCGTACATAGTTTAAATGTATATTTTCTTTGGAAATATAAAGAAATGCATATCAAATAAGATTAGATATCTAATTCAAAATATAATTGTAGCATTATAATAATAATATTAATATAATCCTAAGGTTACCCATAGGGTAGATTAGGATAGGACGCACCAATTTTTTTTTTTTTTTGCTATATTTAAATATGTATATATTCCTTCTCAACCTTATTTTTCCTCTATGTAGATTTATAATAGATTGTAATATTTATTATTTCTCCCTGAAGGAGAGGGGCAAGAAGACTTCCTCCGTGATCCCCAGCGTGTCGTAAAAGTCGACTAAATGAGGCTAAGTGAGCAGATTGGGAATCCCCTCCTCTGTATTTTCTTCCCGCTTAGAGTCAAGGTATTTTTTCTTTTACTCTGTCACCCCCTTTACAGGGGAGAATGTGGCTTTTGTATGAAAAACATAATATACAACCTATGTTGCAAAGTTTAGGCTGGATGCCCTTCCCAACGTCCCTCAGGGATTTCAAACCCACATGAGTGGATTTCCATAATACATATCTAATAGTGTAGTCAAAAAACTTCCTGAGTTCACAGTGACAACCCAATAAGAGAAGTGCCTCACTACCTTCATTATCCTTAAGAGGCTCTGGCAAAGAAATCCCCTAAAACCACTTCTAGGATTTGAAATCGTGCCCTGAGAGCGTAAGCCATGCGATCTCCTGTTGGTGTAGCTATTATCGAATCGTCTTTTTTTTCAGCAGGATATGATGTCGGGTTAAAAATTATTATTATTATTATTATTATTATTATTATCATTATTATTATTATTATTATTATTATTATTATTATTATTATTATTATTATTATTATTATTATTATTATTATAACAGCATCATCTACAACAACAACAACAATTATAATA
>JAXCGZ010004695.1:32500-34549 GCA_037179515.1 Halocaridina rubra | reverse complement strand
CGACAGGAGAATAGAGATTAAGTTGAGTGGTAAAGTGCATAAGACAGTTGTGAGACCTGCGATGATGTATGGAGCAGAGGCATGGGCAATACAGAAGACACAAGAGAAAAAACTGGATGTGGCAGAGATGAGGATGTTGAGATGGATGTGTGGGGGTGACAAGAAGCGATAAGATCACAAACGAGGTAATTAGAGGTACTTGAAAAGTCAGAAATATCAGATAAGATACAAGAAAGTAGACTAAGGTGGTATGGTCTTGTCGTTAGGAGGGACGAGCAGTATGTTGGGCAGAGGGTTATGCAAATGGATATGCAGGGTAGGAGAGGGAGGGGGAGACCAAAGCATAGGTGGATGGATTGCATCAATGACAACCTGAGGTATAAAGGTTTGTTGGGTGATGAGGTATGGGACTGAAACATATGGAGAACACTGGCCAAAAACATCGGCCCCACATAAAAGTGGGAAAAGAAGTAGACGAAGAAGAAGAAGAAGAAGATTTTCAAGAATATCACTTACTTTAGGTGTTATACATGAGGAATTTTGTTCCTATAACTCCGTGTAATTTTTCTTTACAACTTATGAAATTTTGTTTAGGAATAAGAGCAAATCAAGTAAGTTTGTTTTTATAAGAAGCTAGCATTGTCTTTATCAGACCTCATGAAGCTCTTTGTTTTTCGCCCATAACCAATGAAAGAAGCTATTTGTGAACAGGATGCGAAAATTTCTGTGATATACAAATCCTTACAATTTTGTGATCGGCTTCACTTCACGATCTTCCTTTTCTATTAAGGGATAGGACGGTGCCTTCTTATGAATGACTATGGTTGTGACAAGTGTGACCGTTATAATGAATAGATGCCCTCTCTAGCGACAACCCGTGGTGAGGCGCGAACCCTCAATCAAAGTCAAGCGTGTTACAACTCGGCCATATTTTTACCATTATCTTTGGAAAGATCTTGATAGCTGCACTTGATATGAAACCATTTTTTTCTACAAATGAATGCCTTCAAATGGTTTGGGAAATTCTTTCAAAATAGTTTTATATTCCTCTGGGAAAGTGATATCTAAGTGCTCAAAAAGAGCACCCATTATCATTGCCAAAATACCTTCAGTTTAGAGAGTCATTCAGTTATATGCTCTTATTCTGTTGTTCTTTCATTACTCTGTTCAATACTATTTTCTTATTGCTATATTTAATCAGAGAAAACAAATCCGTAATAGAAAAAAGAAAACCAAAGTCATCTCTAATAGCAATTCTGACAAGTATTAATGTTAGGCTCTAAATTGGTGACTATCACAAAATTAAGAGTTTTTGTCATTACATGCGATTAGAGAGATACAAATCGTAAAAATAATGACTTATCATCTGTTGTTTTTATTGTGAATACATTAGCATGAAATACAATTTATTTGGAAATATTTAGGTCATTTTGGTTATTGAAAACAGTTTTGATAACTATGTGATATATATATATATATATATATATATATATATATATATATATATATATATATATATATATATATATATATATATATATATATATATATATATATATATATATATATATATATATATATATATATATATATATATATATATATATATATATAGATATATATATATATATATATATATATATATATATATATATATATATATATATATATATATATATATATATATATATATATATATATATATATATATATATATATATATATATATATATATATATATATAGATATATATATATATATATATATATATATATATATATATATATATATATATATATATATATATATATATATATATATATATATATATATATATATATATATATATATATATATATATATATATATATATATATATATATATATATATATATATATATATATATATATATATATATATATATATATATATATATATATATATATATATATATATATATATATATATATATATATATATATATATATATATATATATATATATATATATATATATATATATATATATATATATATATATATATATAT
>JAXCGZ010004695.1:25000-27500 GCA_037179515.1 Halocaridina rubra | reverse complement strand
GGCTTAGAGTGTACTTACCTCTTCTTCTATAGTACCATATATTCTTTAAAAGAATTCCGCTATCATATTTGTAAAAAAAATTTACACAGTCTCGATGTTGTCCATGATTATTTTTGTATTTTATTGAGCATGGGTTTGTAAGTAATAATGTAATAATTTGATTTCACATTTAATAGCTTCCGCTAACTATATATGGATTTTTATGATTTTTTAAGGTAATTAAATATTTTTTCTTGTTGGTAATTGTGACTTATCATATTCTATTATATTAATAATTGTATATCATTTTCAGAGTGATTAGGTTTCTATTCTTACAAATACTCCAGAAAGTCTTCATCATATTATTTTTCTTTCCCTCCAATATCAATATGTATGCGATTAATGAGCCTATACGTCAAGACATGCCTAAATAAAAACATATCAAGTATACTTCCAAGAGTAAATAACACTGGAATAATAATAATAATAATAATAATAATAATAATAATAATAATAATAATAATAATAATAATAATAATAATAATAATAATAATAATGATGATCATAATAATAATAATAATAATAATAATAATAATAATAATAATAATAATAATAATAATAATAATAATAATTATAATAATAATAATAATAATAATAATAATAATAATAATAATAATAATAATAATAATTAATAATATTAATAATAATAATAATAATAATAATAATAATAATAATAATAATAATAATAACAATATTAATAATAATAATAATAATAATAATAATAATAATAATAATATTAATAATAATAATAATAATAATAATAATAATAATAATAATAATAATAATAATAATCTTTTCTTCTTCCTCTATTTGCGTTCCCATTTTCATATGGGGTCGCATCTCTTCACTAGTCGTCTCCACTGGTTCCGGTCCATCACTTGCTCCTCCCCCAGCTGTCTCTCTCTGAGATCCTCCTTCAGTCGGTCCTTCCACCGTAGTTTAGGTCTTCCTCGTCTACGTCTGCCCTCCACGTCCATCTCCATCACTCTCACACCCACGTAGTCTTCTTCTCTCCTCTTCACATGACCGAACCACTGTAATCTCCTCTCCTGCGCTTTCGCCGACGCCTCCACCACCTTCACTGTACCTCTGATCCGGTCATTTCGTATCCTGTCCTCCCTCGTCACCCCACACATCCACCTCAGCATTCTCATTTCTGCGACATCTATCTTCCTTTCTTGAACCTTTTTCACCGGCCACGTCTCCGCTCCGTACAGCAACGCTGGTCTCACAACTGACTTGTACACTTTTCCTTTCACTCTAGCACTGATTTTCTTGTCACATAGCACCCCTGATGTTCTCTTCCAGCTGTTCCACGCTACCTGGATCCTATGATCAATCTCTCTCTCTAGGTCTCCATCCTTCGTTACGTAGGAGCCGAGGTATTTGAAGGCGTCCGCCTTTGGGAGCTTGTGGTCTTGCATGAACAGGTCGCCTCCTTGTGTCACATTGCACTCCAGGTACTCCGTTTTCTGTCTGCTCACCTTCAGTCCGTAATCCTCCAGCAAACCCCTCCATAGCTCCAACCTCTCTTGCAATTCTTCACGGCTCTCGGAGACCAAAACAATATCGTCTGCAAAGAGCATGCTCCATGGTGCCTCCTTTGTCACTTCCTCCACCATCACATCCATGAGAAGGTTAAATAGATAGGGGCTAAGAGCTGATCCCTGATGGAGTCCAACTTTCACCTGAAAAGGCTCTGTAGTGCCAACTGTACTTCTTACTCTTGTTGTGGCTTCCCTGTATATGTCCTGAACTATCTTGACATACTTCTCCTTCACTCCCTTCGACCTCATACTCCTCCACACCTCGCTTCTCGGGACCCGATCATAAGCTTTTTCCAGGTCAATAAACGCCATGTACAGCCCTCTTTGCTTATCTCTATATTTTTCCATTGTCTGCCTCATTGCGAAATACTGCATCCATTGTTCCTCGACCTTTCATAAAACCAAATTGCTCACTACAAACTTCTGTCTCCTCCCTCAGCCTTTTATCCAACACTCTTTCCAGCAGTTTCATAGTGTGAGATGTTAGCTTAATTCCTCTATAGTTGTTGCAACTCTGGATGTCTCCCTTTTCTTTGAAAATTGGTACCATTATACTATCTCTCCACTCGTTCGGGATAGTCTCTTCCTTCATCACCATGTTCAGGAACTTTGTCAGCACCCGTATCTCTTCTTCGCCCAAACTCTTCCATACCTCTGCAGGAATCTGGTCTGGCCCTAAAGACTTTCCATTTTTCATCTTCTTCAACGCTTCTCTGACTTCCGCCTCACTCACAGGGTCTACCTCTCCCTCCAATCCCACTCCTTCACCTCTTCGTATTCTTGGATTTTCCTGATTTAGAAGTTCTTCATAGTAGTCCCTCCACCGCATTTTAATCATGTCGGGGTCAGTAAGCACTCTTCCGTTCTTATCCTTGATTTGCTTTATTGATGTTAGGTCCTTTGTCGATCTGTTC
>JAXCGZ010004695.1:10000-15000 GCA_037179515.1 Halocaridina rubra | reverse complement strand
TTAGAGACTGAATTCCTATTCTTTGCTTCGCCAAAAACAACTCATTATATTCTGTCCTGTTTTCCACTCAAACTAACTTATAGACAATTGGAAAAGAGGTAAACTTATAGATATATCTAGTGAAACTCCAAAGACAAACTACTGTATGAAGGGTAGTGCTAAAATGGATCTTCTCTCAGATTACATACCAAATTTTAGATTGAAAGCCATCCTGAAAGAACAAATAGGTTATGTTCGGCAATATTGACAGGTCAGCTACTGTCCACTAAGATACATAGACACTATAGAAACCCGGCCCTTTTAAATGAACTATAGCAAATCTGGTTAATTTACTACTGCTGCTACCGATAGACTTTAGGAATTCTAAGTTAAATCAGTGGCCCAGTTATTCATGCATAGTCAAAAAACTTTATTGCTGAACTACATTTTAGACCGAAAGTGGGAAGATCGATTAATAAACAAACACACACACACACACATACACACACAGAGACACACACACACACACACACACACACACACACATGAGGAAAGTCATATAGGTACGATTGAAGTCATAAACTCAGTTGTTAACATGGCGCGGGAGAAAAAATGTAGGATTTTGATTATGGGAGACTTTAATCATAAAGAGATAGATTGGATAAATCTTGACCCACACAGTGGTGAGGACTCATTTGGGGCAAGATTCCTAGATTGCGTACAAGGGAATTTCCTACACCAACATGTAATGGAACCAACAAGAGCCAGGGGTGGGGATGAGCCATCACTACTTGATCTAGTGTTCACAGATAATGTGTTGGATATTGAAAATATTGAGTATGAACCACCATTTGGAAAGAGTGACCACTGTGTGTTGTTGATGGAGTATATCATTGAAGACATTCTTCCTGAGAGTAGAGGCACTGAGGACTTGAGGAGGAACTATCCGAAAGGAGATTACATCAAAATGAATGAGCTTTTTGCAGTTATTGACTGGAGAACCTTATTTTACAACAAATCTGTACAAGAAATGTATGACATCTTTTGTGAGAAATATGGGAAGATAGTAGATTGCTGCATACCTGTCACCAAAGTAGGTGTAATTCATGCCAGAGAGAAATGGTTCGATAATGGGTGTAAAAGAGCTAAGGAGTGGAGAGACAAATGCTGGAAAAGGTATAGGAGGAGAAAAAACATAAATGCCTGGCAAACCTACAAAAGAGCAAGAAATGACTACCTAAGTAAAAGGAGAGAGGCAGAGAGAGATTATGAGAGGGACATCACCAGGAAGGCTAAAGAAAATCCCAAGCTTTTCCACAGCTTTATCAGAGGAAAACTGAAGGTAAAAGAACAGGTTTTAAGGCTAAAGAGAGCGGATGGAAGCATCACTGAGACGGACGAAGAGATCTGCAAAGAATTGAACAAGGAGTTTCAGTCAGTATTTACAGTAGAAAATACCCCACCCCCTCAGATTGCAGTGATAGAAGCTCAAGGGCCGGTATTAGAGAACATCAACCTTACAGCCACAGAGGTATACAAAGCACTGATGGATTTAGATGTTCATAAAGCTACAGGTCCTGATGACATATCCCCTCATGTGCTTAAAAAATGCGCAAACACAATATCAGTGGCACTAAGTATCATATTTAAGGAGTCACTGGAGTCGGGGGAGATTCCAAGATGCTGGAAACAAGCAAATGTGATACCTATCTTCAAAAAGGGAAGGAGGGATACGGCTCTGAACTATAGACCAGTTTCCTTGACCAGCATAGTTTGCAAACTTATGGAGAAACTACTAAGGAAACATATCTCTCTTCACTTGGAATCCTTCAACTTTTTGTCAGTGAGGCAACATGGCTTCAGAGAAGGAAGATCAACAGTAACAAACTTATTAGAATTTTATGATGAGGTAAGCCAAATCTTACAGGAAAGAGAGGGCTGGGCAGATTGCATATTCCTAGACTTCCAGAAAGCGTTTGACACTGTTCCACATGGGAGACTTATTAGGAAGCTGCAATCAATGGCTAGAATAGGTGGAAATGTCTTGGAATGGATAAAAACTTACTTAGAAGGAAGGGAACAGAGGGTTAGAGTAAGACACTCAGTGTCTGAATGGAGAAGAGTTAGTAGTGGAGTTCCACAGGGTTCAGTTTTAGGGCCACTTTTGTTCCTTGTATATGTAAATGACCTACCAGAGTCTGTAAATTCATTCATGAATATGTTTGCAGATGATGCAAAGATTGTGAAGAAAGTAAAAAACGAGAACAATGGTAGAGAACTTCAGGAGGATCTAAATAATCTGCATGAGTGGTCAGAAAAGTGGCTAATGAAATTCAATACCTCAAAATGTAAGGTAATGAGAATGGGTACAAGTGCAAGAAGGCCCAAGCTTGACTACTCGGTGGCTGGAGTACAACTTCAAGAGACAGAAAATGAGAGAGATCTAGGAGTAAACATACTGGCAGATTTGTCTCCAGAAATACATATAAATGGCGTAGTAAGGGCAGCATATGCATTCTTATCAAATGTAAGGGTAGCCTTCAGGCACATGGACAAGGAAATGTTCAGAAATATTTATGTAACCTATGTGAGGCCAAAACTCGAATATGCAGCCCCCTTTTGGAATCCGCACTTGAAAAAGCACATAGCTAAGCTTGAAAAAGTTCAAAGACATGCCACGAAACTGGTGCCAGAAATACGCAATCTCGGTTATGATGAGAGGCTGAGGGAATTAGACTTGCCATCACTCGAAGCTAGAAGAGTAAGGGGGGATATGGTGACAGTCTTTAAATTCCTTCATGGTTATGATAGAGTGGATAGGGATCGATATTTCGATATGGCTGGCTCTAGAACTAGAGGTCATAGTTTGAAGCTTCATAAGAAAACTTGTTTGCAGGATGTAAGGAAATACTTTTTCAGTGTAAGAGTAGTTGATAATTGGAATTCGCTAAGCGAGGAGGTAGTTAATGCTATCTCAATCCATAGTTTTAAGGACAGGTATGATAAGTATCACTAAGTCTAAAAATGGAACCGATCAGGAGACGGGAAGATACGAGCTTTGGGCTCTTTCCCGTAAACACAATTAGGTAATCACAATTATGTAATCACACACACACACACACACACACACACACACACACACACACACACACACACACACACACACACACACACACACACACACATATATATATATATATATATATATATATATATATATATATATATATATATATATATATATATATATATATATATATATATATATATATATATATATATATATATATATATATATATATATATATATATATATATATAAATATATATATATATATATATATATATATATATATATATATATATATATATATATATATATATATATATATATATATATATATATATATATATATATATATATATATATATATATATATATATATATATATATATATATATATATATATATATATATATATATATATATATATATATATATATATATATATATATATATATATATATTTATATATATATATATATATATATATATATATATATATATATATATATATATATATATATATATATATATATATATATATATATATATATATATATATATATATATATATATATATATATGTTGGCGGGCACAGCAGTGCCCTTTGGGGGCGAGCACATTATCAAAGCATAGCCCCAACGTATTCCCTGCGTGTCGTAAGAGGTGAATAAAAGTGGACGGGGCGAGGGGACTAGGAATCCTCCCCTTGTATTAACCTCCTGCGAGACGTCAAAGAAGAAGGGGAGTGGAGGAAGAATAACTTCTCACCAAACTCTAGTTTTTGGGTGTATGAATGTGCGTGGTTGTAGTACGATAGAGAGCAAAACATGTGAGATTGGATATATGATTGGTAGCAGGAGATGGATATATTGGCATTGTGTGAGACGAAGATGAAAGGAAAAGATGTGGCATTTGGTTATGTGAAAGGTAGGGTTTCTGGGGTTGAAAGGGGGAGAGCGAGAAAAGGTGTGGCATTATTGCTGAGTGAATGCATGGTAAAAAAGGCAGTGGAATGGAAAGAAGTGTTATCTAGGCTGATGTGGGTGAGGACTAGGATAGGTAGGGAATGTTGGGCTCTTGTTAGTGCGTATGGGCCAGGATGTGAGAAAAGTGAGGAAGACCGGGATGAATTCTGGAACGAGTTAACTAGGTGTGTGGATGGTCTGAGTAGAAGGAGCTACGTAGTTGAGTTGGGTGACTTGAAGGTCAGAGTGGGATATGGAGAGGTAGAAAAATGTTGTAGGAAAGTATGGGGTTCCAGGTGAGAATCAGAGTGGCGAGAGACTGTTAGATATGTGTGTGGAGCAAGAGTTGGTGATAGGTAATACTGTTTTCAAGAATAAGATAATAAATAAGTATACATGGATGAGAGTGGCAAATGGAAGAATGAAAGAAAGAGCATTGATAGATTATGTGTTGCTACCAAAGAGAATGATTGGTAGAGTGAAAGATGTGCATGCACTTAGGGGTGTGGATGCTGGGATGTCTGATCATTTTCTGGTTGAAGCAAAAGGGGTAGTAGCAAAAGAGTGGGGAAATAGAGTGCGGGGATGTAGAAAGGAAATGGTGAAGGTGGAAGAGTTGAAAAAGCCAGAGAAGAGACAGGAATATCAGAACAGGTTGAAAATGGCATATGACAGGGTGAAAGAAAAAGAAGTTGGGGAGTTAGAGGAGGAATGGGGGTTGATGAAAGAATGTTTTGTGGGACATGCAAGTGATGTGTGTGGAAAGAGATTTGTTGGAGGTGGCACGAGGAGGGGCAGTGAGTAGTGGAATAAAGGGAGTGAAAATGAAGGTGGAAGAGAAATAGAGGGCTTTTGAGGAATGGCTGCAGTGTAAAAGTAGGGAGAAGTGTGAAAGATATCGGGAGAAAAATATGGAAACCAATCGGAAGATAGAGGAAGAGAAGAGGTTGGCAAATGTTAGGTGGGGACAGGATTTTAGTATGTCATAT
>JAXCGZ010004695.1:0-5000 GCA_037179515.1 Halocaridina rubra | reverse complement strand
ATATATATATATATATATATATATATATATATATATATATATATATATATATTTATATATATATATATATATATATATATATATATATATATATATATATATATATATATATATATATATATATATATATATATATATATATATATATATATATATATATATATATATATATATATATATATATATATATATATATATATATATATATATATATATATATATATATATATATATATATATATATATATATATATATATATATATATATATATATATATATATATATATATATATATATATATATATATATATATATATATATAAAGAGGAGATTGGGAAACCCCTCCATTGTGTTTTATATATATATATATATATATATATATATATATATATATATATATATATATATATATATATATATATATATATATATATATATATATATATATATATATATATATATATATATATATATATATATATATATATATATATATATATATATATATATATTTATATATATATATATATATATATATATATATATATATATATATATATATATATATATATATATATATATATATATATATATATATATATATATATATATATATATATATATTTATATATATATATATATATATATATATATATATATATATTTAAATATATATATATATATATATATATATATATATATATATATATATATATATATATATATATATATATATATATATATATATATATATATATATATATATATATATATATATATATATATATATATATATATATATATATATATATATATATATATATATATATATATATATATATATATATATATACATATATATATATATATATATATATATATATATATATATATATATATATATATATATATATATATATATATATATATATATATATATATATATATATATATGAAAACATGAATCATTTTTTACCCCGACTGTTACTCAAACCTAGGACTTATAATTACTAAGTCAAGGCGCTACCACTACACCACAGAAGGTTAAAAGGAATCCATCCTTATAGCTTATATCTGCTATACTTAGGAATGAATGCATTCTAACTGAATGCCACTATGTTCATATTACAGATTCTCGAACCTCTCTCGTGGCTTCATTTTAGCATTTAATTCAATTCCCAATCTCATTCGGGCCATGAAATAACCAATTAAGCACATTACATATGTGAAAACATGAATCATTTTTCACCCCGACTGGGACTCGAACCTAGGACTTACGATTACTAATTCAAGGCGCTACCACTACACCACAGAAGGTTAAAAGGAATCCAACCTTATAGCTTATATCTGCTATACTTAGGAATGAACGCATTCTAACTGAATGCCACTATGTTCATATTACAGATTCCCCAACCTCAGTCGTGGCTTCATTTTAGAATTTAATTCAATTCCCAATCTCATTCGGGCCATGAAATAACCAATTAAGCAAATTACATATGTGAAAACATAAGTCCTAGGTTCGAGTCCCAGTCGGGGTAAAAAATGATTCATGTTTTCACATATGTAATGTGCTTAATTGGTTATTTCATGGCCCGAATGAGATTGGGAATTGAATTAAATGCGAAAATGAAGCCACGAGTGAGGTTGGGGAATCTGTAATATGAACATAGTGGCATTTAGTTAGAATGCGTTCATTCCTAAGTATAGCAGATATAAGCTATAAGGTTGGATTCCTTTTAACCTTCTGTGGTGTAGTGGTAGCGCCTTGACTTAGTAATCATAAGTCCTAGGTTCGAGTCCCAGTCGGGGTAAAAAATGATTCATGTTTTCACATATGTAATGTGCTTAATTGGTTATTTCATGGCCCGAATGGGATTGGGAATTGAATTAAATGCTAGAATGAAGCCACGAGTGAGGTTGGGGAATCTGAAATATGAACATAGTGGCATTCAGTTAGAATGCGTTCATTCCTAAGTATAGCAGATATAAGCAATAAGGTTGGATTCCTTTTAACCTTCTGTGGTGTAGTGGTAGCGCCTTGACTTAGTAATCATAAGTCCTAGGTTCGAGTCCCAGTCGGGGTAAAAAATGATTCATATGTATATATATATATATATATATATATATATATATATATATATATATATATATATATATATATATATATATATATATATATATATATATATATATATATGTATATATATATATATGCGTTCATTCCTAAGTATAGCAGATACAAGCTATAAGGCTAGATTCCTTTTAACCTTCTGTGGTGTAGTGGCAGCACCTTGCCTTAGTAATCATAAGTCCTAGGTTCGAGTCATGGTCGGGTTAAAAAAAAAAATTATTCATATGTGTATATATATATATATATATATATATATATATATATATATATATATATATATATATATATATATATATATATATATATATATATATATATATTTATATATATATATATATATATATAAATATATATATATATATATATATATATATATATATATATATATATATATATATATATATATATATATATATATATATATATATATATATATATATATATATATATATATATATTTATATATATATATATAAATATATATATATATATATATATATATATATATATATATATATATATATATATATATATATATATATATATATATATATATATATATATATATATATATATATATAAAGAGGAGATTGGGAAACCCCTCCATTGTGTTTTATATATATATATATATATATATATATATATATATATATATATATATATATATATATATATATATATATATATATATATATATATATATATATATATATATATATATATATATATATATATATATATATATATATATATATATATATATATATATATATATATATATATATATATATATATATATATATATATATATATATATATATATATATATATATATATATATATATATATATATATATATATATATATATATATATATATATATATATATATATATATATATATATATATATATATATATATATATATATATATATATATATATATATATATATATATATATATATATATATATATATATATATATATATATATATATATATATATATATATATATATATATATATATATATATATATATATATATATATATATATATATATATATATATATATATATATATATATATATATATATATATATATATATATATATATATATATATATATATATATATATATATATATATATATATATATATATATATATATATATATATATATATATATATATATATATATATATATATATATATATATATATATATATATATATATTTATATATATATATATATATATATATATATATATATATATATATATATATATATATATATATATATATATATATATATATATATATATATATATATATATATATATATATATATATATATATATATATATATATATATATATATATATATATATATATATATATATATATATATATATATATATATATATATATATATATATATATATATATATATATATATATATATATATATATATATATATATATATATATATATATATATATATATATATATATATATATATATATATATATATATATATATATATATATATATATATATATATATATATATATATATATATATATATATATATATATATATATATATATATATATATATATATATATATATATATATATATATATATATATATATATATATATATATATATATATATATATATATATATATATATATATATATATATATATATATATATATATATATATATATATATATATATATATATATATATATATATATATATATATATATATATATATATATATATATATATATATATATATATATATATATATATATATATATATATATATATATATATATATATATATATATATATATATATATATATATATATATATATATATATATATATATATATATATGTTTGCCATTTTTCCCTTTGAAGAGCAGTGCCTTTGTCAAGGCATAATTTTCTGTTTGTTTGGGTATATAAAACACAATGGAGGGGTTTCCCAATCTCCTCGCTCCCCTCCATTTAGTCGATCCTTACGACACGCAGGGGCACATTTAAAATGTATTCCAAAGAGAGAGAGAGAGAGAGAGAGAGAGAGAGAGAGAGAGAGAGAGAGAGAGAGAGAGAGAGAGAGAGAGAGAGAGAGAGAGAGAGAGAAAGATTATTTTATTATTTTATTAATTTATTGCACCAAGGCGTCAGACATTACATGAATTCATACAAATAATGCTTCAAATGGATACAAAACCAAGAATAGAACATAGTTTACAGGGAGGTGTACACATTGATAAAACATTGATGCATACTAACACACAACTCACAGTATGTCAGCACAGAGTACATTATATACAAAAGTAAAGCTCAGAGAAACACAGAATGCACCAACAGAATTATACAGCAACATACAGAAAATATATGTATAATTCAATATAATTAATGGCCATCAAAGTGAGGATAACGAGCAAGAATAACATCAAGGTTGTCATCATTAAGTAAAAATGAGCAGATCTGTATTAAGTTCTGACCTCGTGGCAAAACATCTCTCACTGTGGGGCATTGAAGACAATAGTGGTCAAGAGTGTTAGCATTAGGACGGTCGCATAATTTACAGGAGGTGTACTGTGGCATATCTAGAGTCTGGGAGACCTGCCATAAAGGCCGATAGCCCATTCTGAGCCGAGCACTAACTACATTGTTTTTCCGCACCATTAACCCGCATCTGCGATACTTGTAGCGACTGTGAAGAAAGTGATCATGGTGCTGTATGGACACACTGTTGGCCCTCTCCGTGTCCCTGCGCTGGACCGTCATGGCAAACCCAGCTGAGTAGATGATGTTACGTAGGCATCGGAGGGAGGGCTCAGCGTC
>JAXCGZ010004694.1:15000-34586 GCA_037179515.1 Halocaridina rubra | reverse complement strand
TGTGTGTGTGATTACCTAATTGTGATTACCTAATTGTGTTTACGGGAAAGAGCCCAAAGCTCGTATCTTCCCGTCTCCTGATCGGTTCCATTTTATACTTAGTGATACTTATCATACCTGTCCTTAAAACTATGGATTGAGATAGCATTAACTACCTCCTCGCTTAGCGAATTCCAATTATCAACTACTCTTACACTGAAAAAGTATTTCCTTACATCCTGCGAAGAAGTTTTCTTACGAAGCTTCAAACTATGACCTCTAGTTCTAGAGCCAGCCATATCAAAATATCGATCCCTATCCACTCTATCATAACCATGAAGGAATTTAAAGACTGTCACCATATCCTCCCTCACTCTTCTAGCTTCGAGTGATGGTAAGTCTAATTCCCTCAGCCTCTCATCATAACTGAGATTGCGTATTTCTGGCACCAGTTTCGTGGCATGTCTTTGAACTTTTTCAAGCTTAGCTATGTGCTTTTTCAAGTGCGGATTCCAAAAGGGGGCTGCATATTCGAGTTTTGGCCTCACATAGGTTACATAAATATTTCTGAACATTTCCTTGTCCATGTGCCTGAAGGCTACCCTTACATTTGATAAGAATGCATATGCTGCCCTTACTATGCCATTTATATGTATTTCTGGAGACAAATCTGCTAGTATGTTTACTCCTAGATCTCTCTCATTTTCTGTCTCTTGAAGTTGTATTCCAGCCACCGAGTAGTCAAGCTTGGGCCTTCTTGCACTTGTACCCATTCTCATTACCTTACATTTTGAAGTATTGAATTTCATTAGCCACTTTTCTGACCACTCATGCAGATTATTTAGATCCTCCTGAAGTTCTCTACCATTGTTCTCGTTTTTTACTTTCTTCACAATCTTTGCATCATCTGCAAACATATTCATGAATGAATTTACAGACTCTGGTAGGTCATTTACATATACAAGGAACAAAAGTAGCCCTAAAACTGAACCCTGTGGAACTCCACTACTAACTCTTCTCCATTCAGACACTGAGTATCTTACTCTAACCCTCTGTTCCCTTCCTTCTAAGTAAGTTTTTATCCATTCCAAAACATTTCCACCTATTCTAGCCATTGATTGCAGCTTCCTAATAAGTCTCCCATGTGGAACAGTGTCAAACGCTTTCTGGAAGTCTAGGAATATGCAATCTGCCCAGCCCTCTCTTTCCTGTAAGATTTGACTTACCTCATCATAAAATTCTAATAAGTTTGTTACTGTTGATCTACCTTCTCTGAAGCCATGTTGCCTCACTGACAAAAAGTTGAAGGATTCCAAGTGAAGAGAGATATGTTTCCTTAGTAGTTTCTCCATAACTTTGCAAACTATGCTGGTCAAGGAAACAGGTCTATAGTTCAGAGCCGTATCCCTCCTTCCCTTTTTGAAGATAGGTATCACATTTGCTTGTTTCCAGCATCTTGGAATCTCCCCCGACTCCAGTGACTCCTTAAATATGATACTTAGTGCCACTGATATTGTGTTTGCGCATTTTTTAAGCACATGAGGGGATATGTCATCGGGACCTGTAGCTTTATGAACATCTAAATCCATCAGCGCTTTGCATACCTCTGTGGCTGTTAGGTTGATGTTCTCTAATACCGGCCCTTGAGCTTCTATCCCTGCAATCTGAGGGGGTGGGGTATTTTCTACTGTAAATACTGACTGAAACTCCTTGTTCAATTCTTTGCAGATCTCTTCATCCGTCTCAGTGATGCTTCCATCCGCTCTCTTTAGCCTTAAAACCTGTTCTTTTACCTTCAGTTTTCCTCTGATAAAGCTGTGGAAAAGCTTGGGATTTTCCTTAGCCTTCCTGGTGATGTCCCTCTCATAATCTCTCTCTGCCTCTCTCCTTTTACTTAGGTAGTCATTTCTTGCTCTTTTGTAGGTTTGCCAGGCATTTATGTTTTTTCTCCTCCTATACCTTTTCCAGCATTTGTCTCTCCACTCCTTAGCTCTTTTACACCCATTATCGAACCATTTCTCTCTGGCATGAATTGCACCTACTTTGGTGACAGGTATGCAGCAATCTACTATCTTCCCATATTTCTCACAAAAGATGTCATACATTTCTTGAACAGATTTGTTGTAAAATAAGGTTCTCCAGTCAATAACTGCAAAAAGCTCATTCATTTTGATGTAATCTCCTTTCGGATAGTTCCTCCTCATTTCTCAGTGCCTCTACTCTCAGGAAGAATATCTTCAATGATATACTCCATCAACAACACACAGTGGTCACTCTTTCCAGTTGGTGGTTCTTACTCAATTTTTTCAATATCCAACACATTATCTGTGAACACTAAATCAAGTAGTGATGGCTCATCCCCACCCCTGGCCCTTGTTGGTTCCATTACATGTTGGTGTAGGAAATTCCCTTGTACGCAATCTAGGAATCTCGCCCCGAATGAGTCCTCACCACTGTGTGGGTCAAGATTTATCCAATCTATCTCTTTATGATTAAAGTCTCCCATAATCAAAATCCTACATTTTTTTTTCCCGTGCCATGTTGACAACTGAGTTTATGACTTCAATAGTACCTGTATGACTTTCCTCATAAACTTCAAGCCTATTTTGGTTCCTTGGTGGGTTGTATACAACAGTTATTATAATGTGTGTGTGTGTGTGTGTGTGTGTGTGTGTGTGTGTGTGTGTGTGTGTGTGTGTATGTGTGTGTGTGTGCGTGTGTGTGTGTGTGTGTGTGTGTGTGGTGTGTGTGTGTGTGTGTGTGTGTGTGTGTGTGTGTGTGTGTGTGTAATTGCTTAATAATGCTTATGGGAAAGAGCCATATGCTCCTAACTTCCCGTCTTCTAGTCGGTTCCATATTTATATTCAGTGATACTTATAATATTTGTACTTAAAACTATTAATTGAGTTAGCGGTAACTACCTCGTGGCTCACCGAATTCTAATCATCAACTATGTTTTCAATAAAAATGTACTTCCTTATATCCAGCGAAGTTTTCTTACGAAGCTTCAAACTATGATCTCTAGTTCTAGAGCCAGGCATATCAAATTATCGATTCCTATCCACTGTGTTAAAACCATGTAGGAATTTAAAAAACATCTTCATATCCCACTTATTGTTTTAGTTTCGAGTGATGGTAAGTCTAATTTCCTCAGCCTCTCTTCATAGCTGAGATTGCATGTTTCTGGCTCCATTTTCATAGCATGGCTTTGAACTTTTTCAAGCTTATATATATGCTTCTTCTAGTGCGGACTCAAAAAGGGGGTTGCATATTCAAGCTTTGGCCTCACATAAGTTACATAAATATTTCTGAACATTTCCTTGTCCATGTGTCTGAAGACTACCCTCACATTTGCTAAGAAAACATATGCAGCCTTACTCTGCCATTTATATGCATTTTCGGAGACAAATCTGCCAATATGTTTATTGTTACGCAAGTTTGTATGCTCTATTGTCGTATTATTCAGGATAGATGTAATAAACAGATTTTACTTTTGTAATAACAATTATAAATATATATTAATTTCTGTACTTATATTGTAAGACTTATTACATAGTTAATATAATGACGCAGTATACCTTTATGTCATTTCCCATAATTCTCTTGCTATAATTGGGCCTTTATATAAAAGACGCAAATATAAAATAACAACCTAACCTAAGTTAACAAATCCTATTTAAAAAACATATTCCATGTACTAGGCTGGCCCATGGCACCACCGCCAGTTGTGATACTGCAGCTGAAGGAAATTTGGACTTAAATAGGACTGTCCAGGACAGTTCGATGTTAAGTCTTCCTTCAGTTACGGTTCTTTTTCTATACCTACATCAACACCGAATATACTTGGATATTCGTTACACATCTCTTATTATCCCTTCACATCTTACAAGTCATAACACTCCCCATCTCTGTTACTCTTTATTGTATGTTTTCTTCATGCCTAGTGAGGGCAGACTTATTTGATTATTTTTGTTTAACCCGTCCTTGTGTAAAAAAAATAAATAAATAAACTAGTAAGCCGTTGGGGGGGGGGGGGCGGAATAACTTCATATTACAATAAATTTCTTGAGAATCTTTCCTAACTACTGAATATATACAACCATTATTCGATCAAATGGAATATTACTCATGTCCTATAAGATCTGGCGGGACACCCTTAGGGTTGGATGCTAGACCTTAACCATACCAGAAGATGAAGATACAATTATTTACATCAGTAAGATGTCAAATAGATAAACGATTACAGATTCGTTCTTCTGAAAGAGGTCAATCACTGTTTAATGTGTCACAATTACGAGGGTGGACAACAGAGAGACAACATCCACCGAGGATTTGTCAACGCCCCGAGACAAGTATTCTAACCACTCGGCTACCATAACCAAGGTGAGTGTAATTATAAAACCTGAAAATGGTGAAATAAGCGCAGAAAGGGCGAAAACCATCACTGCCCAACATAAATGCCTCGCTGGCACAAATCTCCATCTAGCCCTCAATCGCCACCCCAACCACCATCCTAGAACCTGGGCAGCCAAGGTCTGTGCTAGCTTGCAAGCACTGCCAGTCAGGGAGAGCATCCTAGCCAAAATACAGGACACTCCGCTTCCTGAATACTGATGCCCACCCCCATGGAATGACCAACCACTCGACATAAAGATCGAGCTCCCTGACAACCCTAAAAGCTTGGTAAACCCGCTTGTCCTTAAAAACATATACAAGGACAAAATTCAGAGCTGGAGCAGGCCAAACTCTCAAGTCTACTACACTGACGGTTCAGTAAATCAAGAAACTGGAGCCTCAGCCGCCGCCTTCACCACTGGAAACCACGTCCTATCCTGGAGACTGTCAAACTCTTGCTCATTGCTCCAGACTGAGCTTGTTGCCATAGCCAGTGCCCTCGACTTCTTCATCCAGCAAGGAGCTGACCATGCTCTAATTCTCTCTGATTCTAAAGGCGCCTTACAGGCCATCAAGAAGCCACTCCTCAGAGACAATGTACGTATCATCACCACAATCCTCAGCCACTACCACAGGACGACCAGCCTTGGAAAAGCCATCACTCTTGCCTGGATTCCCAGCCACGTCGGCATCAAGGGAAATGAGGAAGCCGATCAAGCAGCCCAACAAGCCACTCTCAGAGCAAAAATCCAAATATCTCTGCCTCCTGGGATTCAACAGATACAAATAAAGCCACCAAGTCACTCCTTAACTCCTTAATAACTAAATACAACCTGTGCACAGACATTGGCTCCCCCTCTACCTGGTGATACAAAGCCACCACTGATCTTCAGCGAATCACCCTGGCTAAGAACCTTCGACGAAGCACGGCGGTCAATGTGTACCGTCTGAGACTCGGGTACAAGTGCACCTGGCGAATAGTGGATGATATTGTCAGGGAATGCACCTTTTGCCAGGTAGCTTCACCACATCCACTGCTCCACTACATCCTAGAATGTGATTCCTTTTCAGAAATTCGACGGAAAACTGGTGCCCCCGCAACATCCAGCGAAGATCCAAATGCCCTTCATGTTGCTAGCTCCATAATCAAACTAGCAACAAACAACTACATGAACAGTCTACTAAATATCATCAGTCAATACCCTCCACCAAGATAACCATGTAATAACTCTCTCTCACCTCCAAAACAGGAATTCATTTAAATTGTTTGATGTAAACTAATAATCCTCAACTGAACACTTATGCTTTCCATTATCTTAACAGTTTTGCACAACCTCACCTGTGGGCCAAAATAGGAAAGTCCGATCACCCTCAAGAGTGAATACCACCAACAATAACAAGATTTCACCCCACCTCCTCACCAAACAGGAAAGCCCATTCGCTCGCAAGGGCGAATACCAACTACAATCAACAAAATCTTACCCCACCTGTGGGCCACAAGGGAATGTCCGCTCACCTTCAAGAGAGAACATCAAAGAAAAAGAAAAAAAAAAGCGCAGAAAAGGAAATATCGAATAAATTCAGGTCTGGCATCCACGTTTAATATCAGTGTCCGTTAGCTCAGTTGGTAGAGCGCCGGTTATTGAATCAACTCAACGGAGGTCGCAGGTTCGAGTCCTGTGCGGGCTACATGTCTTTTTCTTTTTATTACATTTTACATTTTTACATAGAGAAAAAAGTGAATTCAGTGAAGCATCTTCCCTTTGGCTGAAAGAGTGCAATGCTATTACACACAAAAGTGTCAACAACGATATGAACCCTATCAATAGACGGAGAGTTACGAGTATGGGGCTCTTTCCAGTGAACACAATTAGGCAAATACACTATAGGTAATTACTCACAAGTACTCTTTTAATGTAACAATATTTTGATAACTGAAATTCGCTAAGCAAGATAAGAGTAAATTCTAAATGTATTCATAGTCTTCAGGATAGATATGGTAAGTGTTAATGAGTACATTTGAAACCGACCTAGTAAGTACATACATACACACACATAGATTATATATATATATATATATATATATATATATATATATATATATATATATATATATATATATATATATATATATATATATATATATACAGACAGACAAACACAGAGAGAGAGAGAGAGAGAGAGAGAGAGAGAGAGAGAGAGAGAGAGAGAGAGAGAGAGAGAGAGAGAGAGAGAGAGATTTATTTTATTAATTTATTGCGCCAAGGCGTCAGACATTACATGAGTTCATACAAATAATGCTTCAAATGGATACAAAACCAAGAGTTGAACATGGTTTACAGGGAGGTGTACATATTGATAAAACATTGCTGCATACTAACACACAACTCACAGTATGGCAGCACAGAGTACATTATATGCAAAAGTAAAGCTCAGAGAAACGCAGAATGCACAAACAGAATTATACAGCAACATACAGAAAATATATGTATAATTCAATATAATTAATGGCCACCAAAGTGAGGATAACGAGCAAGAATAACATCAAGGTTGTCATCATTAAGTAAAAATGAGCAGATCTGTATTAAGTTCTGACCTCGTGGTAAAACATCTCTCACTGTGGGGCACTGAAGACAATAGTGGTCAAGAGTGTTAGCATTAGGATGGTCGCATAGTTTACAGGAGGTGTACTGTGGCATATCTAGAGTCTGGGAGACCTGCCATAAAGGCCGATACTCCATTCTGAGCCGAGTACTAACTACATTGTTTTTCCGCACCATTAACAGAGAGAGAGAGAGAGAGAGAGAGAGAGAGAGAGAGAGAGAGAGAGAGAGGAGAGAGAGAGAGAGAGAGAGAGAGAGAGAGAGAGAGAGAGAGAGAGAGAGAAGCAAGGAAACTTATTGTTACCCGCGTATATAAGGTATCAAAACAGCATTGTTATAGCTTTTAGTATATAATGCTCATAGGTATCGAAAAACGCTAGAGGTATATTAGAAAAGTAATATGGGTACACTAGAAGTGATAAATCCAGTTGTATTCACTGCAAAGAGAAAAAGTCGTTTAGTAATTATGGAGATCTTAATAAAAAAAAAAATAGATACACTGGAATAACCTTGGCTAAAAGAGACGAGAATTCTTTTGGGGCAAGATTCCTAGATTGTCTACGAGGATATTTCTAGCATCAACATGTACTGGAAACAACAAGGTACAGGATAGGAAATAAACAATCACTTCTCATTTGAGCTAGCATTTACAGAACACGTTTTGGACATGGTTGAAATTGAGTATGATCCATCAATTGGAAAAAGTAACTACTGTGTAATGTCCGCAGAACATCATTTAGGATGTTTCGACTGAGAGTAGGAGGACAGGATAGGAATTGAGGAAGAACTACCCAAAAGGATACTGCAAAAGGATTAATGTTCATATTGCTTGTATTGATTTACAGGGAGCCATTATTAACAACATTCCTGTATAGGAGGTGTACATTTTCTATTTTGGATGAATATGAGAGGATAGTTAGCAGTTGCATACCATCTACCTGAATAGGAATATTAATGGCAAAGAAAAATGGTTTTGTATAATGACTGTACATGGGCAATGATAGGGAGAGACAAATGCTGGAATAGGTGTTGGAGGAGGAAATGTATGAATCCATGGCAATATTACAAACGAGTAATAAATGAGGGAATTAGACTTACAATCACTCGAGCTAGAAGAATGAGGGGGGGAATATGGTGAAGATTTTGAAATTCCTTCAAGATTTCGACAAAGTGGATAGGGATCGATATTTTGATATGGCTGGCACTAGAACTACAAGGCATAGTTTGAAGCTTCGTAGGAAAACTCCTTTGCAGGATGTAAGGAAGTACTTTTTTAGTGTAAGTGTAATTGATGATTGGAATTCGCTAGGCGAGGAGATAGTTAATGCTAACTCAATTCATAGTTTTAAGGACAAATATGAAAAGTGTCAGAGTACAAAAATGGAACCGACCTGGAGAAGGAAGTTACGAGCATAGGGCCTTTTCCAGTAAGCACAAAAAGTAATTACAAGGTTATTACGCACATTCTGATGTAGCGAGCAACAATGACAAACATTTTTTCCCGAATGTTACTAATGTTATTATTGTTTTATCTTTTTGAATATTACTATTATTATTGTTCCCCCCTCCGAAAATAAAACCAGTACAAGAATATTTATTCGCTTTCGTTTTATCTAAACTAAACTGCGAAGTAAGATAACTGAAAATATAACAACAATTATTTGTATTATACAGTAGATTCAAACCAGAACTAACTAGTTATAGAAAACGAATAATCATAGAAAATGCTTACTTTTAATTACTTTAAAGGTAGACTATAGCCAAATTTAACATAGCGCATTACTTTATCGATTAGTGGATATAAAGGCTATATTACCTTTTTACCCAGTTTGTAGAGAACCGATATATTCGCTTCCTGAATATTGACCGGAGGTCACAGACGCATATTCAAATGGGGGTTGCTGTTCTTAACTAGTCTCTTGCAAATGTGCATGTCTTCGTTTAAAGCTTGACAACCGTATGCCCTCTCCAATAACAACCTCCAGTGATCACATCTTGGGACCGGCACCGAGATGACCGGCTCTATCTCCCCATTGCTTGGATTTACCTGCAGTTTTCATGTATTAAAACCAACGTAACCCTTCACAATGACAAGTCCCAATACTCCCCATGGCAGGGGAGACTTGAAGAAAATAAAGCTAGGGTTGTAGACCTGATAAGAAAGCTTGGAGTAGTATGTGGTCCTGAGGATATTGTAAACACACACCAACTAGGTAAATATTCGAGGGAAGGAAAGCCGAGACCAACAAAAGTAACCTTTGAGAGAGGCGAAACATGTAGGGAAATATTAGTCTTCAGACACATGGACAAGGAAATGTTCAGAAATATATATGTAACTTATATGAGGCCAAAGCTTGAATTTGCAACCCCCTTTTTGAGTCCGCACTTGAAGAAACATATATATGCTTGAAAAAGTTCAAAGACATGCTATGAATATGGAGCCAGAAACACGCAATCTCAGGTATGAAAAGTGGCTGATTAGACTTACCATAACTCGAAGCTAAAAGAATAAGTGGGATATGAAGATGCTTTTTAAATTCCTTCATGGTTTTAACAGAGTGGATAGGAATCGATAATTTGATATGCCTGGCTCTAGAACTAGAGATCATAGTTTGAAGCTTCGTAAGAAAACTTAGCAGGATATAAGGAAGTATATTTTTATTGAAAGCATACTTGATTAGAATTCGGTGAGCCAGGAGGTAGTTACCGCTAACTCAATTAATAGTTTTAAGGACAAATATTATAAGTATCACTGAATATAAATAAGGAACCGACTAGAAGACGGGAAGTTACGAGAATATGGCTCTTTCCTATAAGCACTATTAAGTAATTGGTTATGATAGAGTGGATAGGGATGGATATTTTGATATGGCTGGCTCTAGAACTAGTGGTCATAGTTTGAAGCTTCGTAAGAAAACTTATTTGCAGGATGTAAGGAAATACTTTTTCATTGTAAGAGTAGTTGATAATTGGACTTCGCTAAGCGAGGAGGTAGTTAATGCTATCTCAATCCATAGTTTTAAGGACAGGTATGATAAGTATCACTGAGTATAAAATGGAACCGATCAGGAGACGGGAAGATACGAACTCTGGGCTCTTTCCCGTAAACACAATTAGGTAATCATAATTAGGTAATCACACACACACACACACACACACACACACATATAACAGATACAGGTGGGTGCCACCTCGAACACAAATTCGAATTTTCCTTCAGGTTTGACTTTTGTTTTTGTTTTTCTTTTTATACTTAAATTACCATGGTCAAGTTTTTAAGTCAAGATGTGTGTTACCAGAAAGGAGACAAACTGAGTCACTAAATAGCACTTATATGGAGATATAAAAATTCTGTGTGAAGGTAAATTAGAAGTTTTTCTCTTTTCTTTTTTTTCCTCTTTCTCGTCTTCTTTCTATATTCTGTGAGAGGGAGAACATAAAAATGAAGCCATCTCTGTCCCAAACCTCTCCCACCCATGGGTCGGGAGAAGGGGTAGTCATCAGAGGACTTAAACAGAGAATCAAGAAGTTAGAGGAAATGGTTATAAGCCTTGATGATAAAATTCGGAATATGGATGGAGAAATGAAAGAGAATGAAACACTCAGAGAACAAATAAGATCTTTGGAGGAAGCAAATAAAGCACAAGGGCAGGAGAGAAAGGAACTAGAAAAAAGAATAAAGAAGCTGGAAGGGGAAAAGAGTCAACTAGAATCTAGAATTTCTAAACAAGAAGATAAAAACAAACAGCTGAATGACAACCTAAAGGAATTAGATGTTAGTTCACTGCTCTCTTCTGAGAGAGACGAGATTGCTGCTTGGAATGTTCAGATTAAGGAAAACATTGAACAGTTCAGAAAAGAGTTCCAGGAGCTGAATATGGAAAATGATGCCATGAAAACGTCCTTTGCTGATGCACTAAAGGGGAATGTGGCAGTAAAAGAGGCTGTAAAGGTGGTGGCACTGGAAAACATACAAACAGTTGACTATAAAGAGACAGTAATCGAAAAAATGAAAGACGTTGTGATGGAAAGGGCAAACCCACTCATCAGACAGGCACTTGATAAGGAGAAGACAGTGGTAATCTCAGGCATAAGTGAATCCCAGGAGCCAACATGGCAGGGGAGACTTGAAGAAAATAAAGCTAACGTTGTAGACCTGATAAGAAAGCTTGGAGTAGTATGTGGTCCTGAGGATATTGTAAACATACACCAACTAGGTAAATATTCGAGGGAAGGAAAGCCGAGACCAACAAAAGTAACCTTTGAGAGAGGGGAGACATGTAGGGAAATATTGTTGAGAAAAAAAAGTCTAAAAGACCTTCAAGAATGCAAAGAAGTGTTCATTAGACGATACAGAACACAGGAAGAGATGGGAAAGATCAAAAACTTGTTGCAAGAGGCAAGAAGGTTAAATGATGAAAGAAATGAAGAAGAGAAGAAAAATTTTCGTTACAGAATACTTCCAGACAAAGGGGAGATAAAGAAGATAATGACAGAAGATCAGGGGATGGGGCCTCATTAAGATTGTTATACACAAATGCTGATGGATTAGCTGGTAAGGCAGTAGAATTAAAAGATAGGATTCACAACAGTAAGGCAGATATAGTAGCAATTACAGAGACTAAGTTGAGTGAGGACATAAACAGTGTCACAGTTTTTCCTAAGGGCTTCAGAATACTAAGGGTTGAAAGATCTGAGAGGACTGGTGGAGGGATAGCACTGCTCATAAGTGAAAGGATTCAAGTTGAAGAAATAAACTTGGCTATAGAAAGTGAGTTCAGGGAATTTCTTGTTGCTCGCATAAATACTGGGTCAGAGAGCATTATAATAACTGTTGTATACAACCCACCAAGGAACCAAAATAGGCTTGAAATTTATGAGGAAAGTCATATAGGTACGATTGAAGTCATAAACTCAGTTGTTAACATGGCGCGGGAGAAAAAATGTAGGATTTTGATTATGGGAGACTTTAATCATAAAGAGATAGATTGGATAAATCTTGACCCACACAGTGGTGAGGACTCATTCGGGGCAAGATTCCTAGATTGCGTACAAGGGAATTTCCTACACCAACATGTAATGGAACCAACAAGAGCCAGGGGTGGGGATGAGCCATCACTACTTGATCTAGTGTTCACAGATAATGTGTTGGATATTGAAAATATTGAGTATGAACCACCAATTGGAAAGAGTGACCACTGTGTGTTGTTGATGGAGTATATCATTGAAGACATTCTTCCTGAGAGTAGAGGCACTGAGGACATGAGGAGGAACTATCTGAAAGGAGATTACATCAAAATGAATGAGCTTTTTGCAGTTATTGACTGGAGAACCTTATTTTACAACAAATCTGTACAAGAAATGTATGACATCTTTTGTGAGAAATATGGGAAGATAGTAGATTGCTGCATACCTGTCACCAAAGTAGGTGTAATTCATGCCAGAGAGAAATGGTTCGATAATGGGTGTAAAAGAGCTAAGGAGTGGAGAGACAAATGCTGGAAAAGGTATAGGAGGAGAAAAAACATAAATGCCTGGCAAACCTACAAAAGAGCAAGAAATGACTACCTAAGTAAAAGGAGAGAGGCAGAGAGAGATTATGAGAGGGACATCACCAGGAAGGCTAAAGAAAATCCCAAGCTTTTCCACAGCTTTATCAGAGGAAAACTGAAGGTAAAAGAACAGGTTTTAAGGCTAAAGAGAGCGGATGGAAGCATCACTGAGACGGACGAAGAGATCTGCAAAGAATTGAACAAGGAGTTTCAGTCAGTATTTACAGTAGAAAATACCCCACCCCCTCAGATTGCAGTGATAGAAGCTCAAGGGCCGGTATTAGAGAACATCAACCTTACAGCCACAGAGGTATGCAAAGCGCTGATGGATTTAGATGTTCATAAAGCTACAGGTCCTGATGACATATCCCCTCATGTGCTCAAAAAATGCGCAAACACAATATCAGTGGCACTAAGTATCATATTTAAGGAGTCACTGGAGTCGGGGGAGATTCCAAGATGCTGGAAACAAGCAAATGTGATACCTATCTTCAAAAAGGGAAGGAGGGATACGGCTCTGAACTATAGACCAGTTTCCTTGACCAGCATAGTTTGCAAAGTTATGGAGAAACTACTAAGGAAACATATCTCTCTTCACTTGGAATCCTTCAACTTTTTGTCAGTGAGGCAACATGGCTTCAGAGAAGGAAGATCAACAGTAACAAACTTATTAGAATTTTATGATGAGGTAAGCCAAATCTTACAGGAAAGAGAGGGCTGGGCAGATTGCATATTCCTAGACTTCCAGAAAGCGTTTGACACTGTTCCACATGGGAGACTTATTAGGAAGCTGCAATCAATGGCGAGAATAGGTGGAAATGTCTTGGAATGGATAAAAACTTACTTAGAAGGAAGGGAACAGAGGGTTAGAGTAAGACACTCAGTGTCTGAATGGAGAAGAGTTAGTAGTGGAGTTCCACAGGGTTCAGTTTTAGGGCCACTTTTGTTCCTTGTATATGTAAATGACCTACCAGAGTCTGTAAATTCATTCATGAATATGTTTGCAGATGATGCAAAGATTGTGAAGAAAGTAAAAAACGAGAACAATGGTAGAGAACTTCAGGAGGATCTAAATAATCTGCATGAGTGGTCAGAAAAGTGGCTAATGAAATTCAATACCTCAAAATGTAAGGTAATGAGAATGGGTACAAGTGCAAGAAGGCCCAAGCTTGACTACTCGGTGGCTGGAGTACAACTTCAAGAGACAGAAAATGAGAGAGATCTAGGAGTAAACATACTGGCAGATTTGTCTCCAGAAATACATATAAATGGCGTAGTAAGGGCAGCATATGCATTCTTATCAAATGTAAGGGTAGCCTTCAGGCACATGGACAAGGAAATGTTCAGAAATATTTATGTAACCTATGTGAGGCCAAAACTCGAATATGCAGCCCCCTTTTGGAATCCGCACTTGAAAAAGCACATAGCTAAGCTTGAAAAAGTTCAAAGACATGCCACGAAACTGGTGCCAGAAATACGCAAACTCGGTTATGATGAGAGGCTGAGGGAATTAGACTTGTCATCACTCGAAGCTAGAAGAGTAAGGGGGGATATGGTGACAGTCTTTAAATTCCTTCATGGTTATGATAGAGTGGATAGGGATGAATATTTCGATATGGCTGGCTCTAGAACTAGAGGTAATAGTTTGAAGCTTCGTAAGAAAACTTGTTTGCAGGATGTAAGGAAATACTTTTTCAGTGTAAGAGTAGTTGATAATTGGAATTCGCTAAGCGAGGAGGTAGTTAATGCTATCTCAATCCATAGTTTTAAGGACAGGTATGATAAGTATCACTAAGTCTAAAAATGGAACCGATCAGGAGACGGGAAGATACGAGCTTTGGGCTCTTTCCCGTAAACACAATTAGGTAATCACAATTAGGTAATCACACACACACACACACACGTTATCTTGTGAGTTATGACTTTAAAGGTCATATCGTTAACAGTGCCAATGAATTTAATCTATCACATCATTGACGAGATAGAGATAAGCTCTCTCTCTCTCTCTCTCTCTCTCTCTCTCTCTCTCTCTCTCTCTCTCTCTCTCTCTCTCTCTCTCTCTCTCTCTCTCTCTGACCACTATTGTCTTCAGTGCCCCACAGTGAGAGATGTTTTACCACGAGGTCAGAACTTAATACTGATCTGCTCATTTTTACTTAATGATGACAACCTTGATGTTATTCTTGCTCGTTATCCTCACTTTGGTGGCCATTAATTATATTGAATTATACATATATTTTCTGTATGTTGCTGTATAATTCTGTTTGTGCATTTTGCGTTTCTCTGAGCTTTACTTTTGCATATAATGTACTCTGTGCTGCCATACTGTGAGTTGTGTGTTAGTATGCAGCAATGTTTTATCAATGTGTACACCTCCCTGTAAACTATGTTCAATTCTTGGTTTTGTACCCATTTGAAGCATTATTTGTATGAACTCATGTAATGTCTGACGCCTTGGCGCAATAAATCAATAAAATAAATAATAATCTCTCTCTCTCTCTCTCTCTCTCTCTCTCTCTCTCTCTCTCTCTCTCTCTCTCTCTCTCTCTCTCTGTTTTTTTTTTCACGTAATTCCCTGCCTCCTGGTTTACATGTTATGAAAAACATTGAATGTGTTCTGAATATGTGTAAAGAAACTTCTCAGTATAATAATAATAATAATAATAATAATAATAATAATAATAATAATAATAATAATAATAATAATAATAATAATAATAATAATAATAATAATAATAATTATTATTATTATTATTATTATTATTATTATTATTATTATTATTATTATTATTATTATTTATTATTATTATTATTGTTATTATTATTATTATTATTATTATTATTATTATTATTATTATTATTAGTAGTAGTAGTAGTAGTAGTAGTAGTAGTAGTAGTAGTAGTAGTAGTAGTAGTAGTAGTAGTAGTAGTTGTAGTAATAGTAGTAGTAGTAGTAGTAGTAGTAGTAACAGCAGCATTTGCAGAAGTAGCAACTGCAGCACATACTCTTAAAGCATTATCATTACAGATGAAGATAAACAACATAATAAATATATTAGTTATGAATTAACTCTGAAGTTGAATTTACGTGATAAATATTCAAAAAGAATTAACTAAATTCATAAAAAAAAGAGAAAAAAGATGTAGCCCGTACAGGACTTGAACCTGTGACCACCGTCTCGTAAAGACAGTAACGGCGCTCTACCAACTAAGCTAACGGGCAGTTAAGTGTTTAGAGGAATCGGGAAAAAAAATTAAGATAATTTACATCATATCATATTAAAATAAAAAATATTTTAGTTTTCTATGGTGAGTGATTTCTTACGTTTTCTGTAGTGAGTGATTTGTACTATTTTTTTTTTTGTAGTTAGCATTCCTTCATTTGGCGAAAGTATTTTTTTATATATATTTTTTTTCTTGTTTTTTTATTTCATTATTGTTATATACGAGATGTTTTTATTGTAATGTGATAGCGCCATAAATATATACTCGTTTTTATAAAAACAAAAATGTAAATGTTTGTTTTATAAAACTAATGTTAAGACATTATAATTTATATATCAAATTAAGTGATTACTTAATTGTGAGTACCTAATTATGTTTACGGGAAAGAGCCCAAAGCTCGTATCTTCCCGTCTCCTCATCGGTTCCATTTTAGACTTAGTGATACTTATCATACCTGTCCTTAAAACTATGGATTGAGATAGCATTAACTACCTCCTCGCTTAGCCAATTCCAATTATCAAGTACTCTTACACTGAAAAAGTATTTCCTTACATCCTGCGAAGAAGTTTTCTTACGAAGCTTCAAACTATGACCTCTAGTTCTAGAGCCAGCCATATCAAAATATCCATCCCTATCCACTCTATCATAACCATGAAGGAATTTAAAGACTGTCACCATATCCCCCCTCACTCTTCTAGCTTCGAGTGATGGTAAGTCTAATTCCCTCAGCCTCTCATCATAACTGAGATTGCCTATTTCTGGCACCAGTTTCGTGGCAAGTCTTTGAACTTTTTCAAGCTTAGCTATGTGCTTTTTCAAGTGCGGATTCCAAAAGGGGGCTGCATATTCGAGTTTTGGCCTCACATAGGTTACATAAATATTTCTGAACATTTCCTTGTCCATGTGCCTGAAGGCTACCCTTACATTTGATAAGAATGCATATGCTACCCTTACTATGCCATTTATATGTATTTCTGGAGACAAATCTGCCAGTATGTTTACTCCTAGATCTCTTTCATTTTCTGTCTCTTGAAGTTGTACTCCAGCCACCGAGTAGTCAAGCTTGGGCCTTCTTGCACTTGTACCCATTCTCATTACCTTACATTTTGAAGTATTGAATTTCATTAGCCACTTTTCTGACCACTCATGCAGATTATTTAGATCCTCCTGAAGTTCTCTACCATTGTTCTCGTTTTTTACTTTCTTCACAATCTTTGCATCATCTGCAAACATATTCATGAATGAATTTACAGACTCTGGTAGGTCATTTACATATACAAGGAACAAAAGTGGCCCTAAAACTGAACCCTGTGGAACTCCACTACTAACTCTTCTCCATTCAGACACTGAGTGTCTTACTCTAACCCTCTGTTCCCTTCCTTCTAAGTAAGTTTTTATCCATTCCAAAACATTTTCACCTATTCTAGCCATTGATTGCAGCTTCCTAATAAGTCTCCCATGTGGAACAGTGTCAAACGCTTTCTGGAAGTCTAGGAATATGCAATCTGCCCAGCCCTCTCTTTCCTGTAAGATTTGGCTTACCTCATCATAAAATTCTAATAAGTTTGTTACTGTTGATCTACCTTCTCTGAAGCCATGTTGCCTCACTGACAAAAGGTTGAAGGATTCCAAGTGATGAGAGATATGTTTCCTTAGTAGTTTCTCCATAACTTTGCAAACTATGCTGGTCAATGAAACTGGTCTATAGTTCAGAGCCGTATCCCTCCTTCCCTTTTTGAAGATAGGTATCACATTTGCTTGTTTCCAGCATCTTGGAATCTCCCCCGACTCCAGTGACTCCTTAAATATGATACTTAGTGCCACTGATATTGTGTTTGCGCATTTTTTAAGCACATGAGGGGATATGTCATCGGGACCTGTAGCTTTATTAACATCTAAATCCATCAGCGCTTTGCATACCTCTGTGGCTGTAAGGTTGATGTTCTCTAATACCGGCCCTTGAGCTTCTATCACTGCAATCTGAGGGGATGGGGTATTTTCTACTGTAAATACTGACTGAAGCTCCTTGTTCAATTCTTTGCAGATCTCTTCATCCGTCTCAGTGATGCTTCCATCCGCTCTCTTTAGCCTTAAAACCTGTTCTTTTACCTTCAGTTTTCCTCTGATAAAGCTGTGGAAAAGCTTGGGATTTTCTTTAGCCTCCCTGGTGATGTCCCTCTCATAGTCTCTCTCTGCCTCTCTCCTTTTACTTAGGTAGTCATTTCTTGCTCTTTTGTAGGTTTGCCAGGCATTTATGTTTTTTCTCCTCCTATACCTTTTCCAGCATTTGTCTCTCCACTCCTTAGCTCTTTTACACCCATTATCGAACCATTTCTCTCTGGCATGAATTACACCTACTTTGGTGACAGGTATGCAGCAATCTACTATCTTCCCATATTTCTCACAAAAGATGTCATACATTTCTTGTACAGATTTGTTGTAAAATAAGGTTCGCCAGTCAATAACTGCAAAAAGCTCATTCATTTTGATGTAATCGCCTTTCCGATAGTTCCTCCTCATGTCCTCAGTACCTCTACTCTCAGGAAGAATATCTTCAATGATATGCTCCATCAACAACACACAGTGGTCACTCTTTCCAATTGGTGGTTCATACTCAATTTTTTCAATATCCAACACATTATCTGTGAACACTAGATTAAGTAGTGATGGCTCATCCCCACCCCTGGCCCTTGTTGGTTCCATTACATGTTGGTGTAGGAAATTCCCTTGTACGCAATCTAGGAATCTTGCCCCGAATGAGTCCTCACCACTGTGTGGGTCAAGATTTATCCAATCTATCTCTTTATGATTAAAGTCTCCCATAATCAAAATCCTACATTTTTTTTCCCGTGCCATGTTAACAACTGAGTTTATGACTTCAGTAGTACCTATATGACTTTCCTCATAAACTTCAAGCCTATTTTGGTTCCTTGGTGGGTTGTATACAACAGTTATTATAATGCTCTCTGACCCAGTATTTATGCGAGCAACAAGAAATTCCTTGAACTCACTCTCTATAGCCAAGTTTATTTCTTCAACTTGAATCCTTTCACTTATGAGCAGTGCTATCCCTCCACCAGTCCTCTCAGATCTTTCAACCCTTAGTATTCTGAAACCCTTAGGAAAAACTGTGACACTGTTTATGTCCTCACTCAACTTAGTCTCTGTAATTGCTACTATATCTGCCTTACTGTTGTGAATCCTATCTTTTAATTCTACTGCCTTACCAGCTAATCCATCAGCATTTGTGTATAACAATCTTAATGAGGCCCCATCCCCTGATCTTCTGTCATTATCTTCTTTATCTCCCCTTTGTCTGGAAGAACTCTGTAATGAAAATTTTTCTTCTCTTCTTCATTTCTTTCATCATTTAACCTTCTTGCCTCTTGCAACAAGTTTTTGATCTTTCCCATCTCTTCCTGTGTTCTGTATTGTCTAATGAACACTTCTTTGAATTCTTGAAGGTCTTTTAGACTTTTTTTTCTCAACAATATTTCCCTACATGTTTCCCCTCTCTCAAAGGTTACTTTTGTTGGTCTCGGCTTTCCTTCCCTCGAATATTTACCTAGTTGGTGTATGTTTACAATATCCTCAGGACCACATACTACTCCAAGCTTTCTTATCAGGTCTACAACCCTAGCTTTATTTTCTTCAAGTCTCCCCTGCCATGTTGGCTCCTGGGACTCGCTTATGCCTGAGATTACCACTGTCTTCTCCTTATCAAGTGCCTGTCTGATGAGTGGGTTTGCCCTTTCCATCACAACGTCTTTCATTTTTTCGATTACTGTCTCTTTATAGTCAACTGTTTGTATGTTTTCCAGTGCCACCACCT
>JAXCGZ010004694.1:0-5000 GCA_037179515.1 Halocaridina rubra | reverse complement strand
CCTAATTTCCCGAGAGAGAGAGAGAGAGAGAGAGAGAGAGAGAGAGAGAGAGAATGTCAGCATATATCACGTGGGTTTAAAGCAGAATATCGGTATTCTGAAACCAGAATTAAGTATATATGTAAGTACGTAGATAAATAAGTAAATAAATAAATAAATAAATGAATGAATAGATAAACAAACAAATTAAAGTTATTTTTAAAAATATTTCTAAAATTTATTTGCTTCATTTTTAAAGTCTTTCTTTAACTCTTGTCATCATAATTAAACACATGCATATGGTCGTGTATATTTTAATGACATTTTAATAATTACATAAAACTTAAACTATTTTATATGTGTGTGTGTATGTGTATGTGTATATATTAACATACACACGCACGCGCTCAAGCAACCGATTCAAACCTACTTCAGCAGAGATAATTGGTGTCAAAAGGGGTATTCATCATAAATATTGAGCCAAACCCAATCTGCTGAGAAACGGCGACTCCATGAAAACAATGAAAAAGATGCTGATATATATATATATATATATATATATATATATATATATATATATATATATATATATATATGTGTGTGTGTGTGTGTGTGTGTGTGTGTGTGTGTGTGTGTGTGTGTGTGTGTGTGTGTGTGTGTGTGTGTGTGTGTGTGTGTGTGTGTGTGTGTGTGTGTGTGTGTGTGTGTGTGTGTGGTGTGCGTGTCAGATATATACGATATGAATAAGTAAAAGTTCTGCAGAGATGTTCAGTTGCTGGAGGGATAAATTTCGAAATAACGGGGAAGGATTCCTGAGGGAAAAGTGATGAAAAAAATACAATGCAATTCGGGGTCAAGTTATTAGCGTTTTTACATGCTCAAAAATGAGCAATCTTTGTTAGGGGGGGGGGGGCGCCAGCTCACGAGCTGTTTTAAGATGGGAGAATGGGAAACTGTAAAGTAGTAGTGAGAGTAGTAATAGTGCTGAGAAATGAAATAAAAATATTGTGGTAGTTATGGTAGTATTCACGACCTCTGTGTAAAGATGGAGGAATGAGATGGGGTTATTATTGTGGCAGTAGTAGTAGTAGTAGTAGTAGTAGTAGTAGTAGTAGTAGTAGTAGTAGTAGTAGTAGTAGTAGTAGTAGTAGTAGTAGTAGTTCTCTAGTGATCAAGTAATTGACTTACACCAGAATAAAATCTTTGTTGAGAATTTCATGAATGTTGTACTTACCATATAATGTAAACATACGTACAGAGTCATATAATAATAATAACGATAATAACGATACTGTGTCTAGTATTATTATTACTATATTATTAAGATTATTGTTAACATTTTTATTACATCATTACTATTTTCTATGAAATCTACATTTAATTTAACTGTATGTATTACCCTCATACTTATGAGTTCAATTACATGTTTACTTACAAGTTACTTTTATTTTTAAGAAGAATAACCATTGTACAAAAATGGAAATAAATGTTTGTATGTATGTTTGTTTGTTTGTCTATATCTATATATCTACATACCGTATAGTCAGTGCATGTTATACTCGATGTGATGGCAATGTAGTTATTCCAATCACATTCTTTGTGAAATAGCCGATTTTGAGAGAGAGAGAGAGAGAGAGAGAGAGAGAGAGAGAGAGAGAGAGAGAGAGAGAGAGAGAGAGAGAGAGAGAGAGAGAGAGAGAGAGAGAGAGAGAGAGAGAGAGAGAGAGAGAGAGAGGTGTTTAGTATTAATATTTTTTTATATTTTAAGTTTATATTGTATTTAATTAATTTTAATATTTTTTATTATATCTTTCTCATATCTTTCGCAAATGTTTAATTCTTGAGATATTCCCCTGTATATACAGCAAAACTGGCAATTTAATTCTCTCGTGATAACTATAAATTTTTCAGTCTGGGAGTAAATTTTACAGTTGCTTTTCCTAACTAACCTGACCATAAAAATAATCTATTTTATAGTTTTAGACATCTCGAAGACCATTCCTTTTATAAATATATTTTATATTCTGTTAATATCAATGCGTTTAATAAATATATCTTAAAATTTTGCTCAAATCAATGCTTTTAATGAGTGTTTCTTAAATTCTGCTAATATCTTTTTTCGCCTAAAAGTAGTCGCCGTGGCTCAAGCGGTAGTGTCCGCGACTCTGAGGCGTCAGGTCGAGGGTTCGCGCCCCGTCATGGTCTGAGGTTAGCAAGGGCATGCACTCAGGGTAATGATTACATCTGCCAAAACAAGTCCTTCGCAAGAAGGCAACCGTCCTAGCCCTTGGTAGAAAATGGAGTCCGTGACGTAAAACCTGAACAAACAAACAAACTTTTTTTTCGCCAAAAAGAATCATGTACCCTCTGATCCACCATCGCAAATAGAGCCCGTCATGTCACTTTTAGCCTCTGGGAGATAGAGGCTCATGAATATATAACACGTGAACACCAGGGTAGTTAAATGTCTGGTAAGAGTGATTAGCGTCAGTTTAATCACTATTCCCGTCAGTTCTTGCCCTGTGGGGTCAGAGCATCACTCGTAAAAGACAGTGTGTTTGCTTAAGATGACTTTGTAAGTGGAAGATTCATCTGCGAGAAAATTACTTTAATGTTATCACATATTTTTTTGTACTGTAATTTACTAATTCATTTATTGGTGAAGTGTTTGCAGTCTCGTTTCATAGGTTTTCTTCTTCCTTTTTTTTTCATTGTTTTAAGCGATTTTTAAAGATTTATTCAGAAGGATACAGTTTAATAACATTAGTAAAGGGTTGTATTGATTTCTGATACACTGTCTAACGTCGCATTAATGATAAATCCTGAATATGCCTTGTGTCGTTATCGATTAAACTGAGCAATTAACTAGGGGTCGTTGATTTCCTATAGATCTTCATTATTCAGCTATTACCTGGAGATGACTGGGTCCACGTGATTGGATATTAGGCTTTTGCCCAGGCTGTATGGTAGGTATGTAGTCGGGCTGGGTACTTTTACCCTCCTTGCCTTTGCCTTTCATTAGAGGCCTTTGGCATTCTGAAGGAATGAGTTATGTATAAACATTTGTCTTTGTTTTAATTTTGTGAGATTATAAATAACTATTATTACCATACATTCCTGGAATGGTAAGGAAGGATCATAGAAAAAATTAAAGTAAAACTTTAATTTTTAAAGCTGTTAATTCTATTATCTCAAAATTATCACCTTCTCGAATAGCTTTCTGATGAACTGGTGTCGTGGCCATGCATTATTAAGACAATTAACACTCCTGCCTTAATTGGTCACCTTTTGGAAGTGCCCTCCAATAACCAGGGTCAATTGAAGTCAGGCTATAATTTAAGTACTAAAAAAAGTCTTCCTTTTGTTTATATTATTTTATTTTGGGCCATATTTACATTTTTTTTTTACGGGGGAGAAGAAAAGAAGAGACCTTGACCTTCGAGAAAGCTTCTGGAAGTATAAAAGACTGAGAAAAATTAATTGTTGAAGTAAATATATGAGATTTACTGTAGATCCTCCCATCATTTTAGTTACAGTAATGATGCGTTGTAGAGAGTTACAGTAGTGCAACAATTGAGATAAATAGAGTCTTATGAATAAATTCCTTTTTGTCATTATTATATTCTTATGCTTAGACTGGGGGGTCACGGTAGCTCAGTGGTAGAGCGAGCGAACTGGAAAGTAAGGAACCTTATAAATATTTGCTCGATTCCGCTTCGGGACGTTAAAAAGGACATCAAGCCTTTATTCCTCTTAGTTTTGATCTGACAGTGTCCACCCCAAATCGAATGGGGACTAATTATGACGCTGAAACGGCAAAAAAAAGCTTATTCATAGTTCGATGAGGGATTGATAGAGCAATTGACAGTAATAAACAGTCATTAATTACAGTAAAACAGTCATTAATTACTGTAATTCGTATGTGCTTGACTGAATATGATAATGAAGTACTAAATATATCTCTCTTTGCCCGCTTGAGTGCACCTGATAAAGTAAATCAATAAATAAAAAAAAGAGATAAATATATAAATTAGAAGATAAATAAACACAGAGTTTCTCGCGTAACCTTGCATTTCATACATTCTTGCAGTTAATATGTCACGTGGAAGTATGTTGATGGACGTATGAATTATAATTTTTTATGCGTTATTGTTTGTCATATGGTTGTTATTTGCAGTTTCGACTTCCTTGTCAAAGAATTGCCAGTTGTTTGCAGTTACGCTTGAATTGACTCTTCATTTAGAAAAATAAATAGTTTAGAGGTCCTTCGAAAATCGCTGTCGAAATTTGGTATTGATGATAGAGTATGTTTTTTTTTTTTTATTATGTGGAATTTTCGGTATTTTTGATCAAGGATCATAGGTTTTTGGTTGTGCTGATAAAAATACCTATTTTTTTCTTTTTAGTAGAATAACACACTGCCCATTTTTTTTTTAAATCTCCAGTTTGAATAGATGCTGTTCCATCAGTGACCATACCCATCTAATGGTATATTCAATGAATCTGTTCAGCTGATACGAAGTAGCATGTGGAGGACCCCACTACCCTTCTTTTATCACCCAAGAGGTGTTGGGACTCATGGCAGAAGATCCTCACTTATCCTGTAGAAGTGTAGATGATACAAGCATGGTAGAGTTTTTGGGAAATTGTGGCAACCCCTTTTTCCCCAAGGAGCTGAGAGGAGTGCTCGAGGCACGTTTGTTTACTGCTGAATGTGGGGAATTTTCCTCGACCACCCCCTTACGAGGGTGATTGCGGCCATTGTATATTATTTGTATGTACGTTTGAAAGGGGTGATTGAAATTTTGAAAAATGAGTGTTAGAGTGTTACTAATATTCTTAAATGCTCATATACATTCTAATTGAGACGCGTGCTCTCTCTCTCTCTCTCTCTCTCTCTCTCTCTCTCTCTCTCTCTCGGCCAAAAGTATGTGTACGTGTACGCATCGAGCTCCCGATAATATTGCGTTTATCAAGTGACAGAGTTTAAATGCACAGCTATAAAATTAACGAAAGCATAC
>JAXCGZ010004693.1:20000-30000 GCA_037179515.1 Halocaridina rubra | reverse complement strand
AACATGAATCATTTTTTTACCCCGACCGGGACTCGAACCTAGGACTTATGATTAATGGTAGCGCCTTGACTTAGTAATCATAAGTCCTAGGTTCGAGTCCCGGTCGGGGTAAAAAAAATGATTCATGTTTTCACATATGTAATGTGTTTATTTGGTTATTTCATTGCCCGAATGAGATTGGGAATTGAATTAAATACTAAAATGAAGCCACGAATGATGTTGGGGAATCTGTAATATGAACATAGTGGCATTCAGTTAGAATGCGTTCATTCCTAAGTATAGCAGATATAAGCTATGAGGTTGGATTCCTTTTAACCTTCTGTGGTGTAGTGGTAGCGCCTTGACTTAGTAATCATAAGCCCTAGGTTCAAGTCCCGGTCGGGGTAAAAAAATTATTCATGTTTTCACATATGTAATGTGCTTATTTGATTATTTCATGTCCCGAATGAGATTGGGAATTGAATTAAATGCTAAAATGAAGCCACGAGTGAGGTTGGGGAATCTGTAATATGAACATAGTGGCATTCAGTTAGAATGCGTTCATTCCTAAGTATAGCAGATATAAGCTATAAAGTTGGATTCCTTTTAACATTCTGTGGTGTAGTGGTAGCACCTTGACTTAGTAATCATAAGTCCTAGGTTCGAGTCCCGGTGGGGGTAAAAAAATGATTCATATTTTCACATATGTAATGTGCTTATTTGGTTATTTCATGGCCCGAATGAGATTGGGAATTGAATTAAATGCTAAAATGAAGCCACGAGTGAGGTTGGGGAATCTGTAATATGAACATAGTGGCATTCAGTTAGAATGCGTTCATTCCTAAGTATAGCAGATATAAGCTATGAGGTTGGATTCCTTTTAACCTTCTGTGGTGTAGTGGTAGCGCCTTGACTTAGTAATCATAAGTCCTACGTTCGAGTCCCGGTCGGGGTAAAAAAATGATTCATGTTTCCACATATGTAATGTACTTATTTGGTTATTTCATGTCCCGAATGAGATTGGGAATTGAATTAAATGCTAAAATGAAGCCACGAGTGAGGTTGGGGAATCTGTAATATGAACATAGTGGCGAATGCGTTGATTCCTAAGTATAGCAGATATAAGCTATAAGGTTGGATTCCTTTTAACCTTCTGTGGTGTAGTGGTAGCGCCTTGACTTAGTAATCATAAGTCCTAGGTTCGATTCCCGGTGGGGGTAAAAAATGATTCATGTTTTCACATATGTAATGTGCTTATTTGGTTATTTCATGTCCCGAATGAGATTGGGAATTGAATTAAATGCTAAAATGAAGCCACGAATGAGGTTGGGGAATCTGTAATATGAACATAGTGGCATTCAGTTAGAATGCGTTCATTCCTAAGTATAGCAGATATAAGCTATAAGGTTGGATTCCTTTTAACCTTCTGTGGTGTAGTGGTAGCGCCTTGACTTAGTAATCATAAGTCCTAGGTTCAAGTCCCGGTCGGGGTAAAAAAATTATTCATGTTTTCACATATGTAATGTGCTTATTTGATTATTTCATGTCCCGAATGAGATTGGGAATTGAATTAAATGCTAAAATGAAGCCACGAGTGAGGTTGGGGAATCTGTAATATGAACATAGTGGCATTCAGTTAGAATGTGTTCATTCCTAAGTATAGCAGATATAAGCTATAAGGTTGGATTCCTTTTAACCTTCTGTGGTGTAGTGGTAGCGCCTTGACTTAGTAATCATAAGTCCTAGGTTCGAGTCCCGGTGGGGGTAAAAAAATGATTCATGTTTTCACATATGTAATGTACTTATTTGGTTATTTCATGTCCCAAATGAGATTGGGAATTGAATTAAATGCTAAAATGAAGCCACGAGTGAGGATGGGGAATCTGTAATATGAACATAGTGGCATTCAGTTAGTATGCGTTCATTCCTAAGTATAGCAGATATAAGCTATAAGGTTGGATTCCTTTTAACCTTCTGTGGTGTAGTGGTAGCGCCTTGACTTAGTAATCATAAGTCCTAGGTTCAAGTCCCGGTCGGGGTAAAAAAATTATTCATGTTTTCACATATGTAATGTGCTTATTTGATTATTTCATGTCCCGAATGAGATTGGGAATTGAATTAAATGCTAAAATGAAGCCACGAGTGAGGTTGGGGAATCTGTAATATGAACATAGTGGCGTTCAGTTAGAATGCGTTCATTCCTAAGTATAGCAGATATAAGCTATAAGGTTGGATTCCTTTTAACCTTCTGTGGTGTAGTGGTAGTGCCTTGACTTAGTAATCATAAGTCCTAGGTTCGAGTCCCGGTGGGGGTAAAAAAATGATTCATGTTTTCACATATGTAATGTACTTATTTGGTTATTTCTTGACCCGAATGAGATTGGGAATTGAATTAAATGCTAAAATGAAGCCACAAGTGAGGATGGGGAATCTGTAATATGAACATAGTGGCATTCAGTTAGAATGCGTTCATTCCTAAGTATAGCAGATATAAGCTATAAGGTTGGATTCCTTTTAACCTTCTGTGGTGTAGTGGTAGCGCCTTGACTTAGTAATCATAAGTCCTAGGTTCGAGTCCCGGTCGGGGTAAAACAATTATTCATGTTTTCACATATGTAATGTGCTTATTTGATTATTTCATGTCCCGAATGAGATTGGGAATTGAATTAAATGCTAAAATGAAGCCACGAGTGAGGTTGGGGAATCTGTAATATGAACATAGTGACATTCAGTTAGAATGCGTTCATTCCTAAGTATAGCAGATATAAGCTATAAGGTTGGATTCCTTTTAACCTTCTGTGGTGTAGTGGTAGCGCCTTGACTTAGTAATCATAAGCCCTAGGTTCGAGTCCCGGTGGGGGTAAAAAAATTATTCATGTTTTCACATATGTAATGTGCTTATTTGATTATTTCATGTCCCGAATGAGATTGGGAATTGAATTAAATGCTAAAATGAAGCCACGAGTGAGGTTGGGGAATCTGTAATATGAACATAGTGGCATTCAGTTAGAATGCGTTCATTCCTAAGTATAGCAGATATAAGCTATAAAGTTGGATTCCTTTTAACATTCTGTGGTGTAGTGGTAGCACCTTGACTTAGTAATCATAAGTCCTAGGTTCGAGTCCCGGTGGGGGTAAAAAAATGATTCATATTTTCACATATGTAATGTGCTTATTTGGTTATTTCATGACCCGAATGAGATTGGGAATTGAATTAAATGCTAAAATGAAGCCACGAGTGAGGTTGGGGAATCTGTAATATGAACATAGTGGCATTCAGTTAGAATGCGTTCATTCCTAAGTATAGCAGATATAAGCTATGAGGTTGGATTCCTTTTAACCTTCTGTGGTGTAGTGGTAGCGCCTTGACTTAGTAATCATAAGTCCTAGGTTCGAGTCCCGGTCGGGGTAAAAAAATGATTCATGTTTCCACATATGTAATGTACTTATTTGGTTATTTCATGTCCCGAATGAGATTGGGAATTGAATTAAATGCTAAAATGAAGCCACGAGTGAGGTTGGGGAATCTGTAATATGAACATAGTGGCGAATGCATTGATTCCTAAGTATAGCAGATATAAGCTATAAGGTTGGATTCCTTTTAACCTTCTGTGGTGTAGTGGTAGCGCCTTGACTTAGTAATCATAAGTCCTAGGTTCGATTCCCGGTGGGGGTAAAAAATGATTCATGTTTTCACATATGTAATGTGCTTATTTGGTTATTTCATGTCCCGAATGAGATTGGGAATTGAATTAAATGCTAAAATGAAGCCACGAATGAGGTTGGGGAATCTGTAATATGAACATAGTGGCATTCAGTTAGAATGCGTTCATTCCTAAGTATAGCAGATATAAGCTATAAGGTTGGATTCCTTTTAACCTTCTGTGGTGTAGTGGTAGCGCCTTGACTTAGTAATCATAAGTCCTAGGTTCAAGTCCCGGTCGGGGTAAAAAAATTATTCATGTTTTCACATATGTAATGTGCTTATTTGATTATTTCATGTCCCGAATGAGATTGGGAATTGAATTAAATGCTAAAATGAAGCCACGAGTGAGGTTGGGGAATCTGTAATATGAACATAGTGGCATTCAGTTAGAATGTGTTCATTCCTAAGTATAGCAGATATAAGCTATAAGGTTGGATTCCTTTTAACCTTCTGTGGTGTAGTGGTAGCGCCTTGACTTAGTAATCATAAGTCCTAGGTTCGAGTCCCGGTGGGGGTAAAAAAATGATTCATGTTTTCACATATGTAATGTACTTATTTGGTTATTTCATGTCCCAAATGAGATTGGGAATTGAATTAAATGCTAAATTGAAGCCACGAGTGAGGATGGGGAATCTGTAATATGAACATAGTGGCATTCAGTTAGTATGCGTTCATTCCTAAGTATAGCAGATATAAGCTATAAGGTTGGATTCCTTTTAACCTTCTGTGGTGTAGTGGTAGCGCCTTGACTTAGTAATCATAAGTCCTAGGTTCAAGTCCCGGTCGGGGTAAAAAAATTATTCATGTTTTCACATATGTAATGTGCTTATTTGATTATTTCATGTCCCGAATGAGATTGGGAATTGAATTAAATGCTAAAATGAAGCCACGAGTGAGGTTGGGGAATCTGTAATATGAACATAGTGGCGTTCAGTTAGAATGCGTTCATTCCTAAGTATAGCAGATATAAGCTATAAGGTTGGATTCCTTTTAACCTTCTGTGGTGTAGTGGTAGTGCCTTGACTTAGTAATCATAAGTTCTAGGTTCGAGTCCCGGTGGGGGTAAAAAAATGATTCATGTTTTCACATATGTAATGTACTTATTTGGTTATTTCTTGACCCGAATGAGATTGGGAATTGAATTAAATGCTAAAATGAAGCCACAAGTGAGGATGGGGAATCTGTAATATGAACATAGTGGCATTCAGTTAGAATGCGTTCATTCCTAAGTATAGCAGATATAAGCTATAAGGTTGGATTCCTTTTAACCTTCTGTGGTGTAGTGGTAGCGCCTTGACTTAGTAATCATAAGTCCTAGGTTCGAGTCCCGGTCGGGGTAAAACAATTATTCATGTTTTCACATATGTAATGTGCTTATTTGATTATTTCATGTCCCGAATGAGATTGGGAATTGAATTAAATGCTAAAATGAAGCCACGAGTGAGGTTGGGGAATCTGTAATATGAACATAGTGACATTCAGTTAGAATGCGTTCATTCCTAAGTATAGCAGATATAAGCTATAAGGTTGGATTCCTTTTAACCTTCTGTGGTGTAGTGGTAGCGCCTTGACTTAGTAATCATAAGTCCTAGGTTCGAGTCCTGGTCGGGGTAAAAATATGATTCATATATATATATATATATATATATATATATATATATATATATATATATATATATATATATATATATATATATATATATATATATATATATATATATATCTTTTTTTTTATTAGTTAATGATAGATGTCTCGATATACCAGTGGTGTTATATTTATTATTTCTTTTCTTATCTTTGTTTATCCTTTTTTTATTTACCTTTTTTAATTTATTTGTTTTTTTTATGATTGTGACAACAGGACGGGCAAAAAATAAATGAATAATATATACTGTAAGCAAAACACACGCACATACACATACACGAACACAAACACATACATCTTTTGAAGCTAGGAGATAGAGAGGGTGGGATATGGAAACCATTTTCAGAATTCCTTATTGACAGAGGGGATAGGGGCGATATTTTGATACGGGGGAGGGGGTGGGGTTTTTTAAGAGAATAGTTCGAATAGTCTGAAAAATAGTTTGAAGTTTCCTTAGAAAACTATGCAGGATGTGAGGTAGTACTTTTTCAGTGTCAATATAGTTGATAATTGGAATTCGTCAAGTGAGGAGATTGAAAATGCTATTTGCATTTAAAGTTTTAAGGACAACTATGACACGTGTTACTGTGTTTAAATTAAACCCGGTTATTTTTACTCTTCATTACTCTAAATCTGTCTTGTGTCTTTTATATTTTTTTTTATTTATTCACTTACTGTTCTCTTAATAATCCTAATCATTTGTGTTTTATTATTTTGTTTATGTATATGTGTATATATAAATACATACATGCATGCATACATACATGCATAAACACACACACAGACGCACACACAAGCATATATATATATATTTAATTTAGTTTCTTGAATTATTTTCTTTAATGTTATAGGTAATCGTCAAATTGGAAGGATATCATATATAAAAATATAATCGTTTATAATATTTATTTTTTTCTTTTTATATGTTTCTATATTCTGGATATGACGCTATTATATATTTTCATTTGTTTAATTAAACATTTTTTTTTACTTTGAATTTTTTAGTTTTATTGTTATAATATTTAAGGATATCTACATATTATATTTCTTCGTTTTCATTTATTTGTATATATATATATATATATATATATATATATATATAGATAGATAGATAGATAGATAGATAGATAGATAGATAGATAGATAGATTGATGCTTAGTTATTTATTTCATTAGTAAATTAGTTGTATTTTAAAGCGACGTGCCATGAAAGAACATACTTTTATTTTACATTACATATATTTATTTATTTATTTATTTATTTATTTATTTATTTATTTATTTATTTGTAGATAATTATTTTCTATATATGGATTTTTTTTATTTACTTACTTCAGGAGCAGAGTTAGCAAGTAAGTCAGTATATGTATGTATGTATGTATGTATGTATGTATGTATGTATGTATGTATGTGTATGTATGTATGTATGTATGTACTCTGCCTCCTTTAGCTTATATCGTGATAAAACAAACCAAGAGGTATAACCTCTAACCTACGGGCCGTTCTTTGAACAAGGGCCCGTGCCAACACAAGGTTGGCTTTAACCTCAAACAACAACAACAACAGTCTGACCATTTCTTCACGTTAACTCTTGAAAGCTGTTGAGTATGCAGTAACTACTAGATGACAAAGCTTACTACTGAAAAGGTCTTCGCCATTTGCAGCTTCTCTCTCTCTCTCCTCTCTCTCTCTCTCTCTCTCTCTCTCTCTTCTCTCTCTCTCTCTCTCTCTCTCTCTCTCTCTCTCTCTCTCTCTCTTCTCTCTCTCTATCTATCTATCTATCTAACGCGCACACACACACACAAAGACTCACAGACACACACACACACACACACACACACACACATACACACACACACACAACACATAGCAACAGGTATTTATAGCTTCAAGAACATGATCTGCTTTTTTTTCTCTCTCTCTCATAATTCTCGCTACAGCATATATAAATCACTCCAACTCAGTTCTCTTGATACAGCTGTGGCCCACTTGGTGACTCCTGTGGGATATGGAACTCTGGACTTATTCAATTTTTTTCTTTTCACAGGTGTCATTTGCCCAGGTGTACATGATGGGTTTACCTGTTGGCCATTGACAGCGGCAGGTACTTATGCCACCGTCCCGTGTCCTCCCTCACTTTTGGTTCACAATTCCTCAAGTAAGTTAATATTTTCTGATAAAGTCTACGGGATTTGCTCAGAATATATGAGCGCAGGACGTACTTTTTGTCGCATTATATCGTTGTTCAAGTGAATTTATTTCTCGTTTTTAACTTTTTATGTTTGCTTAATGCTCTATAGCTTTGCTTTGAGTGTATATTATATAGATAGATGGATGGATGGATAGATAGATAGATAGATAGATAGATAGATAGATAGATAGATAGATAGATAGATAGATAGATAGAGAGAGAGAGAGAGAGAGAGAGAGAGAGAGAGAGAGAGAGAGAGAGAGAGAGAGAGAGAGAGAGAGAGAGAGAGAGAGAGAGAGAGAGAGAGAGAGAGAGAGAGGAGAGAGAGAGAGAGAGAGAGCATATTTTGCCCCTGTCCGGGATTGGAAGGTAGAACACATCATCAGTGTGCTGGTAGTAGTAGTAGTAGTAGTAGTAATAGTAGTAGTAGTAGTAGTAGTAGTAATAGTAGTAATGATAGTAGTATTGGTTGTAGTAGTAGTAGTTGTGATAGGAGTAGTAGTAACAACTATATATCCGGCTTCTCACATTAAAAGTTATAAATCTTCTTACTCTGCTTTTGCATTATTATTATTATTATTATTATTATTATTATTATTATTATTATTATTATTATTATTATTATTATTACTGCCATTATTATTATTATTATTATTATTATTATTATTATTATTATTATTATTATTATTATTATTATTATTATTATTATTATTATTATTATTATTATTATTATTATTATTATTAGTAGTAGTAGTAGTAGTAGTAGTAGTAGTAATAGTAGTAGTAGTAGTAGTAGTAAGTGGTAGTGGCTGCGGCAGCAGCAGCAGTGCCTTAAGTGGCACTTCTTAAATGGCATTAAAAGTTATCCTTCAACTTAAGAGTCTCTCTCTTCCAGTCATAGCCAGTTATATTAATATAATTTCCTTCCACTGGATTAAATAAAAGAAAATAATTTATTTTGTTAGCATTCGATGCTCTTCCAGAAATCCTGACCTGGAAAAAACTGGAAGAGGAAATACTTAATGAAATAAGTTAAGTTTTTAAATATGTAATTTTATCTCCTTTAGTTTGTGTGTGTGTGTGTGTTTGTGTGTGTGTTTGTGTGTGTGTGTGTGTGTGTTTGTTTGTGTGTTTCTATGAGTGTTTTTTATTTTTTTTCATATGTTTTCGTCTCATGAAGATTAATGGAGTTTGATATTATTGAATTTGTACTTTATTCTAATATATATGTTTTTGTGTTTGTCAGCCTGTGTTTTATTTGGTTTTGTGATTTTTCGCTGATAAGTGTTTGATGTTTATATTATTATTTTTTTAGTATCTTTTTTAATTTTGTTTAATTTTGTTTTCACAAGTTTTCGTCTAATTGAAGATGTTCGAAATCTAAATTATTGTTTTCACAAGTTTTCGTCTAATTGAAGATGTTCGAAATCTAAATGATTGGATATGAATTTTATGAATTTTTTTTCATTTTATTTCATATTATTTTCACAAGTTATCGTCTAAAGGAAGGTGTTTGATGATAATATTAGATATATATTCATAGATTTTCATAATTTTTTTTTTACTTTATATGATTTTTTCACAAGTTTTCGTCGATTGGAAATTGTTCGATGATTGTTTCATTATATAAGTATTTTATGAAGTTTTATAAATTTCTATAGGTTATATATATAATTTTCTATATTTTTTTTCCTTTGGTGGGATAGTTATTTTTAGTCAACTGAAACTTATTTTTTTTTTTTTTTGAAGTGTAATGAAAGTTTCCTTGTAAACTTTATAAACTCATAATACATTTTTAAGTCTACATTAAGTGGATCTATTAATAGAAACACATTCTTACACTTTTTCACAAAATGATACAGTATTTACTTAAGGTAAAAATAAAACTAATGAATATAAACTTTTTTAAATCTTGGAAGTTTTTTCAAACTTTGCATCAAATGAAAGTTTCCAAATATAAACTTTGGGATATCGTAGTATTTCTTTTTCGTATTTTTGTGTGTGTGTATTTTCTCGAATATTTATTTAAATAAATATTAGCACATACATACATATATATGGCCTCATTCCTCCTTGAAAGGGGGGTGGCCGAGCCAAGAAACACGCATTCACCACGATTCACACATACCTCAATCACTTCTCTTAGCTCCTTGGGGATAAAGGGTTGCCACATTTTCCCCTTCCACCCTGCCTGGCTTATCCACTAGGTAGGCGGACAAGGATATCCTACAATGAGGCCCAACAGCCGCAGCTGGTTTACCCCCCATCGCTTCATCACATGGCAACTCCCCTCACACCCGTCCACCACAGTTCACTGAGCCAGCAGGTGCGAGAAATCCCTTTGGCCCGTGTTACCATTTTTATTCTCACAAACATACTCCCTATCACTTCCCTCTTACTTTCACTTACACCTCTACCACGCACATTCAGATACCCAATCACTAGGGTTCTGGCTGAATCTCTCCTGCCAGAATAAATAT
>JAXCGZ010004693.1:7500-15000 GCA_037179515.1 Halocaridina rubra | reverse complement strand
GGCTTCCGTATAAGAATAAAAAAGAGCGATTTCGAGTAGATGAACTCATTTTCAGAGTACTCTGCTGTATCCATATATGTCCAAGTTCTGAATCTGTGGTTCTATTCTCAAGAAAAATTCCCATACACTGTCTACCCTATTTTTAGCAAGAACCCATAGAACTCTTTCTTTTCACCTATAGAAAGATATAAAAAAAATTAACCAATCAAGCGAATCTCCTATTCATATAAGCTAGATAAAGGATATTCAATCAGAGAAGTCTTTTCATTGTAGCCAATCAGAGAGGTCCATTCATATGGGTTAGGTAAAAACTGAAAATAAGTGATGCAATCTCTTTATTCTTTTTAGCGTGAGCAGGTTAGAATCCAGCCACTTAGGGATCAAACTAGCTCTATTCAGTGCAGGTTCCAAACCCTGATAAGTGGAGAGTTTGGCGTTAAGAAGGATATCCAATAGTAAAACTTGGTCCCAAAGCCAACCACTAGTCTCCACAGAGACGGGTGAGAATGAGCGACCCCACATAAACATGCGAAAACTGCTGATGATAAAGTGAGGGCGTTAGTAAAGGCATCCAACCTAAATTCCTAAACTCATCCCTGCGTGTATCCAACTCCATGATGGGAATTAACAGTGACACATAAAACTCCAAACAGTAGTCACCGTGGCTCAAGCGGTAGCGTCCGCGACTCTGAGGCGTCAAGTCGAGTGTTCGCGCCCCGTCAAGGCCTGAGGTTAGCAAGGGCATGCACTCAGGGAAAGGATTACATCTGCCAAAACAAGTCCTTCGCAAGAAGGCAACCGTCCTAGCCCTTGGTAGAAAAGGGAGTCCATGACGTAAAACCGGAATATAAAACGCCAAACAATATGGGAAAGGGTATCAAAACTGCTAATTGATAAATTTTACCTGCATGCTTGGAATCAAAATGCATATTGGAAAACTTGCTGATGATATAGTGAGAACGTTAGGAAAGGCATCCAGCCCTAATTCCCAAGCTCCTCCCTGTGTATGTGTCCAACTCCATGATGGGAATTAATAATATGGGAGAGGATATTAAAACTGTTGATTGATACATTTTACCTGCATGCTTGGATTACATATGCAAATTGGAGAAAATATTAAGACTAAAAAATGACATTTTTGGTGCATTCTTGGAATCAAAGATGCATATTATACACACTGTAAAGAATGATACTGGAAATCTTATACGCATCCCTGGCATAATGACATACATACTGGATTCCAGATCACATCAAGCTCTTATAATGAGAGTGTTCCTGGCATATTTGGAATCAGATATGCACATTGGAGAGCATATTCAGACTGAGTATGAACATTTTAGCTATTATCTTATAATCAGAAATGCACATTAGAGTGTCTATTTAGACTGTCTATGAAAATTATATGCACATTCTAGAAATAAAACTTGCATTTTAGAATGCCTATCAAGACTGATCCTTGAAAAATAACTTACCATCTTATAAAATTCGAATTCTTATAATCCTGTGTGGTAGCCAGGCACTGCAGCGACTGAGCTACGAAATTATGTTCACAGATAACCTGCTTTAAGCTCCAGTGATCCCAGATCTCCCATCGGCTTCACCCTGGTAGTGTAATTAAATCACTCGAGTTTTGGAAAAGAAAAATCACCTTTGCTAATTTCAACTTAAGTGTTTTAATTTGACTCCTGGGTTGTGACGTCATAGGCACATCTTTATTATTATTTTTATTTCCTTGATTATTTTTTTTATTTTTCCTATATTTCCTTTCCATTTTCCTTTCTATTCTTATTATTGTTTTTTTTTAAATAATGTTTTTATGTAAGTTTTTAAGTCCTCCCTCAAGGGTGGGTCATTTGACTTAGGAAAAATCTCTCTCTCTCTCTCTCTCTCTCTCTCTCTCTCTCTCTCTCTCTCTCTCTCTCTCTCTCTCTCTCTCTCTCTCTCTCTCTCTCTCTCAACAGTTTAATTTTGTTGAGGGAATTTCATTAGAGTCGAAAATCTTATTAAAATATATTGCAATACAGCCCATTGTAGAATAGAATTCTCTTAAATATATCGAGTCAGTAATTATGAGTATATGGTTAATTATACTATTATTATTATTATTATTATTATTATTATTATTATTATTATTATTATTATTATTATTATTATTATTATTATTATTATTATTTTTATTATTATTATTATTATTATTATTTTATTAGTATTATTATTATTATTATTATTGTTATTCTTATTATTATTATTATTATAATTATTATTATTATTATTATTATTATTATTATTATTGCTATTATTATTATTATTATTATTATTATTATTATTATTATTATTATTATTATTATTATTATTATTATTATTATTATTATTATTATTATTATTATTATTATTATTATTATTATTATTATTATTATTATTATTATTAACGCTTAGATACACTCACACCCACAAACACCTCTCTCTCTCTCTCTCTCTCTCTCTCTCTCTCTCTCTCTCTCTCTCTCTCTCTCTCTCTCTCTCTCTCTCTCTCTCTCTCTCTCTCTCTCTCTCTATATATATATATATATATATATATATATATATATATATATATATATATATATATATATATATATATATTAAAAAGGTAAGTATATATTAATGTAACACAGTAGAATTTAAAAAAAGTGAGAAATAAATAAATAAATAAATAAAGAAGGAAAGAAAGAAACACACTGAAGTAATCAACTATGTAACGCAGGAAATGAAATATATGAAAGTCACTTGCAGTAAGAGGAATTAAAAAAAAAAACTGATAAAACATGCATAAAGAAATAAGTAGATTTATGTCAATATAACTTAATAAAGAATATGAAGTCAGTAAATGTATGAAACAAAACGAAAAGAAAATATATATTAGTTAAAAAAAAAAAAAAAAAAAAAAAAAAAAAAAAATATATATATATATATATATATATATATATATATATATATATATATATATATATATATATATATATATATATATAAATAGAAACGGCCCATACGATAAAAATCCCACATTCTTCTCCAAACTTTTCCCCATAAGCTTATTTGTGGAGTCAGCATAAACTCTTGATTCCCACAAATAAGCTTAGCTAAGTTTTTTGGGCGTACCACAACATTCCTAGTTTTATTTTTATTTATTTATTTATTTATTTATTTTTACAAACTTTTGTTTGTTGTGGATATATTGGGAAGGAATCTTGGCGTAGTTTTAATTTGTAATATATGCACTCTATAGGTTTATTGTTTTATAATGGAAATACGGGATTAATATTTGGAATTATAATTCAGGTCATATATTTTTTTCTGGGTAAAGATATTCCTAAGTGGCTAGTATATATATATATATATATATATATATATATATATATATATATATATATATATATATATATATATATATATATATATATATATATATATCATATCATATAAATACATTACCATATGTGAAAATATGAATCATTTTTACCCCGACCGGGACTTGAACTTAGGACACATAATTAGTGCCAAGGCGCTACCAACTACACTATAGAAGGTCTAAAAGTGAAACAAACCTTACAGCTTAATTGCTATACTAAGAATGAACGGATTCAATCTGAATGCCTTTTTGTTCATATAACAGTTTCTCCGAACCTCACTTTTAGACTTTCCGTGGTGTAGTTGGTAGCGCCTTGGCACAGTAATTGTGTCCTAGATTCAAGTCCTGGTCGGGGTAAAAATGATTTATATATATATATATATATATATATATATATATATATATATATATATATATATATATATATATATATTAGTACATTAAATATGTAATTTTTCTCCTTTTTGTTAGAAATGGCTTGTCTGAGAGAGAGAGAGAGAGAGAGAGAGAGAGAGAGAGAGAGAGAGAGAGAGAGAGAGAGAGAGAGAGAGAGTATAATGACACAGGATAAAGGATTACTCCTATTATATGTTAATGTATGTGCGCGTGTTATATTATCACTATCAACAATATATGTATATTTCACAAGTATATATTTATTTACTTATATATTTACTTACTTACATATGCACTTAATTATTTATTTTACTGTATTCCTGTCCATAGGGGTTGTGTTCTGTCCGAGGACTTTTGACGGTTGGTCTTGTTGGAACGACACGTTGGCTGGCGAAACAGCCTACACACCTTGTCCATATTTCATTACGGGCTTTGACCACAGACGTGAGTATTGTACGAGATTTATATATATATATATATATATATATATATATATATATATATATATATATATATATATATATATATATATATATTTTTTTTTAATTTATATTTTTTTCTTAAGATCACTCCCAGGAAAGGCACCTAATGTACCTCAAACCAAGATTTAGCACCTGCGTTCAATCTCATCGTACCTAACCTAACCTAACTTAACCCTACCTAACTCAACCTTCCCTAACCTAAACTAACCTTTCCTAATATTAAGCACCCTCATTTTGCCTCAATACCAGATTAAGCACCTAAAATGACATCATGTGCCTTTTCTCGGATTGATCCCATTTATTTATTTGTTAATTTAATGTTGCGGTTTTACGTCACAGACTCCCTTTTCTACCAAGGGCTAGGACGGTTGCCTTCTTGCGAAGGACTTGTTTTGGCAGATGTAATCGTTACCCTGAGTACATGCCCTTTGCTAACCTCAGACCGTGACGGGGCGCGAACCGTCGACCTGACGCCTCAGAGTCGCGGACCCTACCGCTTGAGCCACGGTGACTACTATTTGTTAATTTAATCTATTTACTTATTTATTTTAGTTTATTTTATTAGTTCAGGTATTTCTAGAAACAAATAATTTATTTGTTTATTTTATTAACTTTCCCTCATAATTCATTACAAGGGTTCGACCACCGAAATTAACAGTAAATAAACTTTATTTATTTATTTATTTATTTGTTTATTTCATATATTAGTGTATTTTTGATGACGTCAGATTGTGATTATATTGTTCTTAAACTTAACTCCCTAAAATTTCTTGTAGAGGTTTTCTTTGCTGGAACCGCATGCAAATAATAAGTAAAAATTAACTATGTCCTCATATTTTCGTCTAATGATCCGGATTTATGTCACGGACTCCCTTTTCTAGTAAGGGCTAGTACCTGCCCTTCTATTGAAGGACTTTTCCTTTGGCAGTGTGACAGTTACCCTGAGTGAATGCCCTTTCTAAGCTCAGACTGTGGCGGGTTTTGAACCGACGACGTGACGCCAAAAAGTTGAACGCCCTCTCACCCGTTTAATGAAATTATGTCTATAATGTTTTTTTTTTGTGTGTGTGTGTATGTGTGTGTGCGTGTGGGAGTATATATATATATATATATATATATATATATATATATATATATATATATATATATATATATATATATATACATATATATATATATATATATATATATATATATATATATATATATATATACTATATCTATATTTCTCCTTTTTTATTATATATATTTTTTTAACGTTATCGTATATGTTATGCTAGGTGCTGTCTGTCTCCTGTTTCATCCTTTTATTGTGATGAAAATCATTTTGCACTCTCAATTATTAACATCATTGGAAATCGGGTAATAGTCTTTTATTTTACGAGGCCATTTTTCAGCACTTAATATGTCCTTTAATGTTCTAGTTTGCAAAGGTTGTAAGCATCGTAAAAACTAAGAATACTATAAGGAATAAATGATATATATATATATATATATATATATATATATATATATATATATATATATATATATATATATATATATATATATATATATATATATATATATATATATAAGTCTTGGTTCTTTATGCGTGTGGTACTTAAATGATCTAAGTTCTTTTATAGTAATGATTCTCTTTATGGTCCTAGTTCTATTGTGGTCCATGTTTTTTTTTACGCTTTTGGATCTATTTTTGTTCTTTCTCCTTTATGGTCCAAATTCTTTTTGAGTAATGTTTTTTTTTTTATCTTTATTGGTCCAGATTTGTTAAGATTAAGGTTCCTTCCTATACGATATACATTCTCTATGGTCCTGTTCTCTTGTGGTCCAGGTTCTATACGGTTTTGATTCGTATATATTCGGGGTTCTTTTGTGGCCCAGGTCTCTCCTCTTGTTCTGGTTTTTCATGGTCTTGCTCTTTTATGGTCCTAAATATTTTGAATGGGTTGGTTGTTTAAGGTCGTGATCTTTCATGGTCCTGGTTCTTTGAAGCTCCTGGATTTTTATGGTTTGGTTCCTTGATGACCCTGGTTCGTTAATAGTTCTGGTTCATTTATGGTCCAGGTTTTTCAATGGTCCCATATTATGGTCTTCATTTTTTATGATCCAGAATTTTGGTCCTGGTTCTTTTTGATCCAGGTTCTTTTGTAATCTTAGTTCTTTTATGGTACAGGTTCTTTATTGTCCTGGATTATATGGTCTATTTGTATGGTACGGGTTCTTCTATTATCCTGATTATTTTTTTAAAATTGGTTCTTTTGTAGTCCTGGTTCTTTTATGGTTCAGTTCTTTTATGATCTTAGTTTTTTAAAGGTCCAAGTTCTTTGATTGTGTTAGTACTTTAATGGTCTTAGTTTTTTAAGGTCGTGGTTCTTTTATGGTCCAAGGTCTTTGAAGGTATAGGTCCTATGTCAATACTCTATTATGGTCTTAATTCTTTTAAGGGCCAGATTATTCGTCCTGGCCCTATTATGAACTTAAGGCCTACAAGGTTCTGTTTCTTTTTCTTAGTTCTTGCATGGTTATGATTCTTTTAAGGTCCAATCCTAGTTCTTTTAGGTCCAGATTCTTTGTCCTGGTTCTTTTATGATTTTAATTCTTTTAAAGTCCAGGTTCTTTTTCTCGGTTCCTTTATGGCCTAAGTTCTGAATTGTCATGGTTCTTTTGTATTCCGAGTTATTTTATAGTCCTGGTTCCAATATGGTCCATTTTCTTTTTGGGTCAAAAAATGAAAATGGACCGTATTGGAACCAAAAAATGGTTCTTTTTCTTATGCGGGCTAGGTTCTGCATGGGCGTTTTAGAGTCAAAGTTATATATGGTACTGGTTTTTTATGGTCCAAGATATTTTATGGTCCATTTTATGTAAGTTTTTTTTTTCACTAGGCCATCTGCTCCCTCCTAACGTTAAAATGTAATGCTGGTTTTATAGTAAAGTTTTATAGCTGTAAGAAACACGTGGAATGGCATGAGATATATTAAGGGGAGAAAAATATACCTTCTCCCACTTCGGCATGCCCCTCTCCTCCAATGATATACTCTCTGCCCATCCGGTATACCCATATCCCTCCCCCTTCAGAATGCATTCTCCTCCTTCGGTATGTGTCTCCTCTCCCCCATAAACCTCCTCCTCCCCCTTAAATATTAGTACTCCCTCCAACCTACCCCTTCCCTTATATACACCCCTCCTTCTTCTGTGTGCCCTCTCCTCCTCGGCTTACCCCTACTCCTT
>JAXCGZ010004692.1:25000-34679 GCA_037179515.1 Halocaridina rubra | reverse complement strand
ACAGTGATCCCCGCTGTATCGCGTTTCTTGGTTCGCGTTTTCACTGTATCGCTGTTTTGTTTTTTGGCAAATTATTATTGTAAAATACCTATGTGCATGAGTATGTCATGTAATTACCACTTCATTCACCATAATTTTATCTATCACTCTCATAAAAATTTACGTTGCATGCTGTTATTTATGAAGTAAAGGGTGGTTTGTTAACAGTACAGGGAGGGTTTATACAGTGTAATCGTTAAAATAAATTAAAATATCTATGTACATAGAGGCTGATCCTACTTCGCGGATTTCCTGTCTCGCGCCGGGTTCCAGAACCGAACTACCGCGATAATGGGGGGGATTACTGTATATATATATATATATATATATATATATATATATATATATATATATATATATATATATATATATATATTATATATATATATATATATATATATGCACCTAGTTCTCAGAATAATGCAGATATAGGTTCTCAGAAGTGACGGGGAAGTGGAAAATCGTTGAAAAAATGAGTTATTTTCCATAGGAAACCATGATAAAGGGCATAGCTCGTTCCACAACCATCCATAGACACACTATACCAAATATATAAGATAAGTAAAACATATTTTAGAAGTACATAACTAAGCAGAAAGACCTGTAGTTATTTATATTAACATGCAAATAGTGTACAGTATAAAAGATATACAGATTTACTGTACAGTAAACAAATTAATGCACTTTATGATGCCATTGGCAACAGGCTTACACTGGGACGTGCATGGTGGCCAGACACACCATACTAAAGATATAAGATAAGTAAAACATATTTTATAAGTACATAGCAAAGCAGAAAGGCCTGTAGTTATTCATATTAACATGCAAATATTGTACAATTTAAAATATACATATTTGCTGTACAGTAAACAAATTAATGCACTCTATTATGCCGTTGGCAACAGGCTTACACTGGGACGTGCTTGGTGGTCAGTGTTGCCAGATAAAGCGGATGTTTTTATTTTCAAATGTATGGTACATTTTAAGATATATATTAATTACAAGATGGTAGTGCTGTAATTTTAATAAAAATGTACTTCACTTTTAAGATACTTGAAATTACTTACCAGCTTACATGTATATTTTTTATATTTATCATTTCTCTCATTCATTTATTCTGGCAACACTGATGGTGGCGATGAGGACGAGGATGCATACGTTTTGTCACACTTCAGTCTCAGCTGATGTACCCTCACACGCTCTTTCCCTGACATATTATATTAAAAATATGTTTACTGTTTGTCCTTAATGCTTTTTTCAATTTTTTCATAATATCCGATCGCATTAAGTGGTAGAAGAGGAGTAGAAGGCAGGAGAATGAACCTCTATTGGCAAACGTTTTGCTACTTCCGTATCAGCTGATGCACCCTCACACGCTATTTCCCTGATGATATTTTATTAAAAATATGTTTGCTGTTTGTTCTTAAAGCTTTCTTTCAATTTTCTTCATAATATCCGATTGCATTAAGCGGTAGAAGAGTAGGATGTGGGAGAACGAACCTCTATTGGCAAACGTGTTGCTATTTCCATATCAACTGATGCACCCTCACATGCTATTTCCCTGACGATATTATATTAAAAATCGGTTTGCTGTTTGTTCTTAATGCTTTTTTCAATTTTCTTCATTATATCCGATCGCATTAAGCGGTAGAATAGGAGGAGGATGGCGGAAAAGTGCCTCCGAGGCGGTCAATTTTTACTAAAATGAAATTTTTTTTCGAATTTTTTGGCATGGGCGTTATTCACAAATTAAGTATTTTTTTACTATTATTTTTTGGGGGCGTTATTGCAATTTTGAGGTTAAAAAAAACGCGGAAAAAATAACAAGGTATATATATATATATATATATATATATATATATATATATATATATATATATATATATATATATATATATATATATATATATATATATATATATATATATATATATATATACAGGTGTACCTCACCCAACGTCGTTAATTGGTTCCAGGAGAGACGACTTAAGTCGAAAAATTACTTAAATCGAATTAGCTTGTCTCTAGGCTAACCTAGATATACAGATTTTCTGTACAGTAAACAAATTAATGAACTCTATTATGCCGTTGGCAACAGGCTTAGCATGGGAGGTGTATGGTGGCCAGTGATGCCAGATAAGGTGGATGTTTTTATTTTCAAATGTATGGTATATTTTACGATATATATTAATTACAAGATGGTAGTACTGTACTGTAATTTAAATAAAAATGTACTTCATCTTTAAGATACTTGAAATAACTTACCAGCTTACATGTATGTTTTTATATTTATCATTTCTCTCATTCATGTATTCTGGCAACACTGATGGTGGCGATGAGGACGAGGATGCATACGTTTTGTCACACTTCAGTCTCAGCTGATGCACCTTCACACGCCCTTTCCCTGACATATTATATTAAAAATATGTTTACTGTTTGTCCTTAATGCTTTTTTTCAATTTTTTTCATAATATCCGATCGCATTAAGTGGTAGAAGATGAGTAGAATGCAGGAGAACGAACCTCTATTAGCAGACGTTTTGCTACTTCCGTATCAGCTGATGCACCCTCACACGCTATTTCCCTGATGATATTTTATTAAAAATATGTTTGCTATTTGTTCTTAATGCTTTTTTCAATTTTCTTCATAATATCCGATTGCATTAAGCGGTAGAAGAGGAGTAGGATGTGGGAGAACGAACCTCTATCGGCAAACGTGTTGCTATTTCCGTATCAGCTGATGCACCCTCACACGCTATTTCCCTGACGATATTATATTAAAAATATGTTTGCTGTTTGTTCTTAATGCTATTCAATTTTCTTCATAATATCCGATTGCATTAAGCGGTAGAAGAGGAGTAGGATGCAGGAGAATGAACCTCTATCGGCCAACGTTTTGCTACTTCCCTATCAGCTGATGCACCCTCACACGCTATTTCCCTGACGATATTATATTAAAAACATGTTTGCTGTTTGTTCTTTTTGCTTTTATTCAATTTTCTTCATAATATCCGATTGCATTAAGCGGTAGAAGAGGAGCAGGATGCGGGAGAACGAACCTCTATCGGCGAACGTTTGCTACTTCCATATCAGGTGATGCACCCTAACACGCTATTTCCCTGACAATATTATATTAAAAATAACTTTTCTGTTTGTTCTTAATGCTTTTTTTCAATTTTCTTCATAATATCCGATCATAGCCAGTTTATCGTCCAGCGCGATAGCATAACGCTTAGCACTTGCACTAGGAATATTCTTAGGTGCCATAGGGGCAAAATATAAGGTCACAAATGAATGAGAATGAGAGTAGCTAATAAACAGATGTATACCGTGCATAAACTAATCAATTCAAAACAATAGCGATTTCACGAGAATGACGAGTGACGACGCCTAATGGTAGATATTGGAACTACTGTACGTATTTTAATAAGATTTTATATGCTTTTATTCTTATTTATTGTACAATAACATGATTTTATGTGCTTTTAATGGTTTTCTAGTGATATTATGATTTCAATATTTGTAGCGGACAGACGTAAAGTTGATTATAATGACGTAAACTTTATTTTTATTTTTATTTTTCCATATATTTTTTTGAAAACCGACGTATAATAAAGAACAACTTAGCTCGAAACGACGTAATGCAAATTATACCTGTATATATATATATATATATATATATATATATATATATATATATATATATATATATATATATATATATATATATATACACCTAGTTCTCAGAATAGCACCTAGATAGGTTCTCAGAAGTGTCGGGTAAATGGAAAATCGCGTGAAAAAACGAATTATTTTCCATAGGAAACAATGATAAATGGCATAGATACATTCCAAACCTTACATAGACACACCATGCCAAAGATATAAGATAAGTAAAAAGCATATTACTACATAGCAAAGCAGAAAGCCCTGTATCTATTTTTAAGAGTATACAAAAGATATTCATATTCACTTTACAGCTAGAAATTAACATACATTACTATACTTTACTCTATTATGCAGTGGGCAACAATTATACAGTACACTGGGACATGCATGGTGGCAGTGAGCAAGTAACTTATGTGGTAGAAGAGGAGGAAGATGCAGGAGAACGAACCTCTATCTGCAAATGTATACAAAGATAAAATAAGAATTATAAATAACCATAGCAGGACTAAAAAACAAAAAAAAAATTTATTATGCAATGCCTAAACCTAACATATGACAGATTAAAAAAACTTAATCTACATTCTCTAGAGAGGCACAGAGTTAGGGGGGATATGATTGAGGTGTATAAATGGTTTAAAGGGATTATCAAGAGTGATATTAATAAAGTTTTAAAAATTCACGATCAAACCAGAACTCGTAATAGGTAATGGATTTAATCTTGATAAATTTAGGTTCAGAAGGGAAATTGGTGAAAATTGGCTTGGTAATACCGTAGAGTATTCCTAGTAGGATAATAAATGCCAGTACCTTAGACACCTTCAAATGTAGATTAGATAGACATATGACAGAGGTAGGGTGGGTGTATATATAATAAATAATGATGATGATCTTTTCTTATCGTAATCCTCTTTGTACTGGTGGGAAAAGCCTCTGCGGGCGCTTGTTTACTATATTATTGTTATTTTATTTATGTTTTTTTTTAAATATAGTAAATAAGTGCCCGCGGAGGCTTCTACCACCAGTACAAAGAGAATTACGATAAGAAAAGATCATCATCAATATACATTATATATACACCCACCCTATTGGGTAGAATAGAATGTTGGAGAGAGAGAGAGAGAGAGAGAGAGAGAGAGAGAGAGAGAGAGAGAGAGAGAGAGAGAGAGAGAGTTTTTAATTAACTCTTGTTCATTCAACCAAAACTACATTATTTATTGTAAAAATAATTGTTTAATTACAAATTCGTAATAATAATGATAATAATAATAATAATAATAATAATAATAATAATAATAATAATAATCTCCACAATCATCATCAAAGGAAAATTATTGTTAAAAATAATAATAATAATAATAAGATCTAAGGAGAATTTTTGGAATAGACATCATGAGAGTAATGCAGAGGTATATTAAAACTCAGCAGAGAGCTGGATATTCATTACACATCTTTTATAATCCCTTCACATCTGACAGGTCATTACACTCTCCATCTGTTTCTCTTTACAGTCTGATAAAGGCTGTTTTATTTTATCATTTTTTGGTCCATCCTGGTGTCACCAAAAAAATAAAATCTTTAATTAACTCTTGTTCATTCAACCAAAACTATATTATTTATTGTAAAAATAATGGTTTAATTACAAATTCGTAATAATAATGATATTAATAATAATAATAATAATAATCAAAGGAAAATTATTGTTAAAAATAATAATAATACATACATACATATACCTTGGCTGTTTCCCCCTTTAATTGGGGGGTAGCCGACATCAAAAAAGTAAAACAGTAAATAATAATAATAATAATAATAATATCTAAGGAGAATTTTTGGAAAAGACATCATGAGAGTAATGCAGAGGTATAGTAAAACCCAGCAGAGAGCTGGATACTCATTACACATCTTTTAATATCCCTTCACATCTGACAGATCATTACACTCTTCATCTGTTTCTCTTTACAGCCTGATAAAGGCTGTTTTATTTTATCATTTTTTGGTTCATCCTGTTGTCACAATAATCTTAATAAAACAAAAAACAAAAATTTTTTTTTTGGGGGGGGGCGTTATTTGCGAATTCCGAATTTTTTACTATTATTTTTGGGGGGCGTTATTGCAATTTTGGATATAAAAAAATCGCATATAAAAGGAACAAGGTGTATATATATATATATATATATATATATATATATATATATATATATATATATATATATATATATATATATATATATATATATATATATATATACAGTGATCCCTCGTTTATCGCGAGGGTTAGGTTCCGGGACCCGTCGCAGTAGGTGAATTTTCGCGAAGTATGAACACCTTAATTTTTTTTTTTTTTTTTTTTTTTTTTAAATATTATTGTGACACCAGGATGAACCAAAAAATGATAAAATAAAACAGCCTTTATCAGGCTGTAAAGAGAAACAGATGGTGAGTGTAATGACCTGTCAGATGTGAAGAGATTATAAAAGATGTGTAATGAATATCCAGCTCTCTGCTGGGTTTTAATATACCTCTGCATTACTCTCATGATGTCTATTCCAAAATTTCTCCTTAGATCTTATTATTATTATTATTATTATTATTATTATTATTATTATTATTATTATTATTATTATTATTATTATTATTATTATTATTATTATTTTTAACAATAATTTTCCTTTGATGATGATTGTGGAGATTATTATTATTATTATTATTGTTATTATTATTAATATAATTATTATTACGAATTTATAATTAAACCATTATTTTTACAATAGATAATGTAGTTTTGGTTGAATGAACAAGAGTTAATTAAAGATTCTCTCTCTCTCTCTCTCTCTCTCTCTCTCTCTCTCTCTCTCTCTCTCTCTCTCTCTCTCTCTCTCTCTCTCTCTCTCTCTCTCTCTCTCTCTCTCTCTCTCTCTCTCTCTCGTTTCTTCAGTGCCCCACAGTGAGAGATGTTTTACCACGAGGTCAGAACTTAATACAGATCTGCTCGTTTTTACTTAATGATGACAACCTTGATGTTATTCTTGCTCGTTATCCTCACTTTGGTGGCCATTACCTATATTGTATTATATACACCATTATTTATTTTCTTTGTATGTTGTTGTATAATTGTTTGTTTTTTGTTTGTAATATGTTTGTGTGTTCTGTGTTTCTCTGAGCTTTACGTTTGTATATAATGTACTTTGTTATTCTTGCTCGTTATCCTCACTTTGGTGGCCATTAATTATAATGTTGCGTATATAATATCTTTGTATGTTACTGTATAATTCTGTTTTGTTTTGTTTGTAATGTGTTTGTGTGTTTTGTGCTTCTCTGAGCTTTACTTTTGTATATAATGTACTCTGTGCTGCCATACTGTGAGCTGTGTGTTAGTTTGCAGCAATGTTTTATTAATGTGTACACCTCCCTGTAAACTATGTTTCTATTCTTGGTTGTGTATCCATTTGAAGCATTATGTTGCCATTGATTTTGTATGTGTTCATGTAATGTCTGACGCCTTGGCGCAATAAATTAATAAAATAAAATAATTCTCTCTCTCTCTCTCTCTCTCTCTCTCTCTCTCTCTCTCTCTCTCTCTCTCTCTCTCTCTCTCTCTCTCTCTCTCTCTCTCTTCAACATTCTGTTCTACCCAACCCCCACACTCTCTTCGTCCCAGCCAACTAGGGAGGGGCACTGTACACAGTTATTGAAGTAAATAAACCAACAAATGTACAAACAATGATGAGCCCTAATAATAATAATAATAATAATAATAATAATAATAATAATGATAATAATAAGAATAATAATAATAATGATAATAATCTCCACAATCATCATCAAAGGAAAATTATTGTTACCAATAATAATAATAATAATAATAATAATAATAATAATAATAATAATAATATCTAAGGAGAATTATTGGAATAGACATCATGAAAGTAATGCAGAGGTATATTAAAACCCAGCAGAGAGCTGGAGATTCATTACACATCTTTTATAATCCCTTCACATCAGACATGTCATTACACTCTCCATCTCTGTTTCTCTTTACAGCCTGATAAAGGCTGTTGTTTTTTATCATTTTTGGCCCATCCTGGTGTCACAATAATCTTTAAAAAAAAAAAATTGCGATGCAGTGAATTTGCAAGAGGTGAATCGCGATAGAGCGAGGGATTACTGTATATATATATATATATATATATATATATATATATATATATATATATATATATATATATATATATATATATATATATATAATACAGTGTTCCTTCCATTATCGCGAGGGTTCAGTTCCGGGACCCGGCGCGAGACAGGAAAATCGTGGAGTAGGATCAGCCTATATGTTCATAGATATTTTAATTTATTTTTACGTTTACACCGTATAAACTGTATAAACCCTCCCTGTACTGTTAACAAACCACCCTTTACTTCATAAATAACAGCATGCAATCGTAAATTTATATGACATACTCATGTACATAGGTATTTTACAATTATTTTTACGTTTACTGTATAAACACTCCCTGCACTGTTAAAAAACCACCCTTTACTTTATAAATAACAGCATGCAACGTAGATTTATATGTACGTGATAGGTAAACTTACCTTATCTGTTATGATTAACATTTTCCTTTGCCGCTTAGGCTCACTACAATAAGCCTTAGAAGATGAAGGATGATTGGGAGGCTTTGCAAAGGTTTAAATATGGGAGTAAAAAAATCACAAGCAAAACGTATTAATGAGCACCACGTGAACGGCGCACACGTGAGTTAGACTGAACATGTGAGACGAGACAATGGAAGATGGTGGAAGCCTTTGTCCGAAACGCTGATAGCTGTATCGTATTTTACATGTTGGAAAACAGTTGGTATTTATATTTTTTACTATTTTTTACTGTTTTATTATTCTTAGGCTAAGAAATACGTTTTTTTTATTAATAAAATCATGAAACAACTGGAAATTTTAATATATATGCTAGCTCATGTAGGTGCGACCCCAATACATTGTACGCTATCGGACACTATCTCACGTAGGTGCGAGCCTTTGTCCGAAACGCTGATACCGGTATCGTATTTTACATGTTGCCATACTATTAGTATTTATGTTTTTTACTATTTTTTGCTGTATTATTATTCTTAGGCTAAGAAAAAAGTTTTTTTATCAATAAAATCATGAAACTACTGGAAATATAAATATATATGCTAGCTCATGTAGCTGCGACCCCAATACATTGTATGCTATCGGACACTTTCACATGATGCAAAGCTGAGTTATACTGTACTGTACGTATATCAAAATTTATGTTTTTTACTATTTTTTACTGTTTTATTATTCGTAGGCTGGGAAATAATTTTTTTTTATCAATTAGATGAAATATGTTTTTTCAATTAAAAAAATTAAAATTCTGAAATTTTTTTTTTTTATATTTTAATATTTTTGCATATACCCAAAAAAAAATAATAAAAATTTGCCAAAATAAATTGTGGTACAGTGAAAACGCGAGCCATATATATATATATATATATATATATATATATATATATATATATATATATATATATATATATATATATATATATATATATATATATATATACACAGTGTTCCCCCCCTTATCGCGGTAGTTCGGTTCCGGGACCCGTCGCGAACCCGGAAAACCGCGGAGTAGGATCAGCCTATATGTACATAGATATTTTAATTTATTTTTACGTTTACAGTGTATAAACCCTCCCTGTACTGTTAACATACCACCCTTTACTTCATAAATAACAGCATGCAACGTAAATTTATATGAAAGTGATAGATAAAATTACGGTGAATGAAGTGGTAATTACATGACATACTCATGTACATAGGTATTTTACAATTATTTTTACGTTTACGTACTGTATAAACCCTCCCTGCATTGTTAAAAAAAACACCCTTTGCATTATAAATAACAGCAAGCAACGTAAATTTACATGAAAGTGGTAGATAAAATT
>JAXCGZ010004692.1:0-20000 GCA_037179515.1 Halocaridina rubra | reverse complement strand
GATAGCGGTATCGTATTTTACATGTTGCAATACTGTTAGTATTTATGTTTTTTTACTTATTTTTTACTGTTTTATTATTCTTAGGCTAATAAATACGTTTTTTTTATCAATAAAATCATGAAACTACTGGAAATATAAATATATATGCTAGCTCACGTAGCTACAACCCCAATACATTGTACGCTGTCGAACACTATGTCGTATGATGCAATACTGTGAGTTATACTGTACGTACGTATATCATTCAGTTATTAGTACAATGTATATTAATTTAAAATTCATCTACTTATTTGATGATTGTACAAAATCTATTGTATTTATTCACTGTAATTTGGACCAAATATTCCTTTTGTAAAGATTATACTGTACTTTTCAAAAGAGGTGGTCAATAAACGTATCTATATATCTATCTATCTATCTACATTTATGTTTTTTACTATTTTTTGCTGTTTTATTATTCGTAGGCTGGGAAATAATTTTTTTTTATCAATTAGATAATGAAATATGTTTTTTTCAATAAAAAAAATGAAAATACTGAGAATTTTTTTTTTTCAATATTTTAATATTTTTGCATATACCCATGAAATAAAATAATAATTTATCCAAAAAAAAAAACGCGATAGAGTGAGAAAGCGAACCAAGAAGCGCGAATAACTGGGGTAACACTGTATATGATTATGACATCAGGATGGGCCAAAAATAATAAAATAAAACAGCCTATATCGGTCCTGGGCACGAAGAATAATAAAGTAAAGAGAAACAGAGATGGAGAGTGTAATGACCTGTCAGATGTGAAGGGATTATTAAAGATGTGAAATGAATATCCAATTCTCTGCTGGGTTTTAACATACCTCCGCATTACTTTCATGATGTGTATTCCAAAAATTCTCCTTAGATCTTATTATTATTATTATTTTTATTATTTTTATTATTATTTTTATTATTATTATTATTTTTATTATTATTATTATTATTATTATTATTATTATTGGCGACAGTAATTTTCCTTTGGTGATGATTGTGGAGATTATTATTATTATTATTATTATTATTGTATATACATAGGTATTTTACATTTATTTTTACCTTTACTGTATAAACCCTCCCTGCACTGTTAACAAACCACCCTTCACTTTATTAATAACAGCATGCAAGCGTAAATATATATGAACGTGATATTATAAAGATTGAAAAAAGCATTAAGAACAAACAACAAGCAAACTTTCGATATAATATGTCAGGGAAATAGCGTGTAGAGAATATATATATTTCATTTAAGTTTCCCGTGTACAGTACGATATACGTTTTCTTTGAACGAATTGTATGCATTTTCTTTTTCTCTCAGCTGACACTATTTACGTTAAGATTTCGTGCAGATAGATAGAATACTGTTTAGACCCAAGGAATAATAATACTATAATCTTGAAAATTAGATAAACCTCAAACAAAGCGAAAGAGAGAGAGAGAGAGAGAGAGAGAAAGAAATCCAATAATAACCTTCCCTCCGTTTTAAATTCACTCTCTTTCTTCATTTCCTGATGGAATTTTAAACGGATGCATCCATTTGCCATCAAAGTAGAGAAGAAAGAAACAGGGGAAGAAGAAGAAATCAAATGAGAAAGAGAAAATGAAAGATGACGACAATAAATGGGGAAAGACGTTGACAGAGAGAGAGAGAGAGAGAGACTACTGTAGAACGGAACGGAAATCGGTTAAGTGGGACACACACAACTGCACACATACACACACAAACACACGTACATACAAACATACACACATACACCGTGTGAGGATGACCGTCTACCCCCAGCTTGCTAACCGCTCCATTTGATGTAATTGTCTGTTATGTCAATAAATTTTTTTAATCGAATTGAAAGTTGTACATTAGTAGCTTTCTCTTGTCTTGAAAATATATACTGTATATCAAGACAGTTTATTTCTACGTACATTATGTAAGTGTTGTTTTGCATGATAGTTTTGTTTATTGTAGTTTAATTGCATGTATGTAGATTTACTGACATTGTATGTACTGTATTCTTATTCAATTATATTAAATTTACGTATATGAATATGTATTCATTTATATTATGTATAACTATGCTTATGCATAGTGTATGTATAGCTCCCAAGTCGTGAGCGAAATATGCTTTGGTAGGCTTTCTGCCAATCAATCTTTTACCGCGTCAGGATAACATTGATTACTTTGTGTAAACAGAGAGTTCTTCGCAATTATAATTGTCCACGTGGTCATTACATGATTTTTCTTGTGCCAAATGAACGATATATATAAGGTAAAATACCTATAATAAATATGAGCAAGAGGAAATGAAAGATGACGACAATAAATGGGGAAAGATGTTGACAGAGAAAGAGACAGAGACAAAGAGACAGAAACATCTTTAATTAACTCTTGTTCATTCAACCAAAACTACATTATTTATTGTAAAAATAATGGTTTAATGACAAATTCGTAATAATAATAACAATAATAATAATCTCCACAATCATCATCAAAGGAAAATTTTTGTCGCCAATAATAATAATAATAATAATAATAATAAGATCTAAGGAGAATTTTTGGAATACACATCATGAAAGTAATGCAGAGATATATGGAAACTCAGCAGAGAATTGGTTATTCATGACACATCTTTTATAATCCCTTCGCATCTTACAGGTCATTACAGTCTCCATCTCTGTTTCTCTTTATATTATGTATTCTTCGTACCCAGGCCCGATAAAGGCTGTTTTATTTTATTTTTTTGGCCCGTACTGGTGTCACAATCATTTAAAAAAAAAAAATTTTTTTTTTTGCTCGGTAAAAATATCTGCGATGCACTAAATTCGCGATAGGTGAACCGCGATAAAGCGAGGGAACACTATATATATATATATATATATATATATATATATATATATATATATATATATATATATATATATATATATATATATATATATATATATATATATATATATATATACAGTGTTACCCCAGTTATTCGCGCTTCTTGGTTCGCTTTCTCACTCTATCGCGTTTTTTTTTTTATAAATTATTATTTTATTTCATGGGTATATGCAAAAATATTAAAATATTAAAAAAAAAAATTCAGTATTTTCATTTTTTTTTTATTGAAAATAACATATTTCATTATCAGATTGATAAAAAAAAATATTTCCCAGCCTACGAATAATAAAACAGTAAAATATAGTAAAAAACATAAATGTAGATAGATAGATAGATACGTTTATTGACCACCTCTTTTGAAAAGTACAGTATAATCTTTACATAAGGAATATTTGGTCCAAATTACAATGAATAAATACAATAGATTTTGTACAATCATCAAATAAGTAGATGAATTTTAAATTAATATACATTGTACTAATAACTGAATGATATACGTATGTACAGTATAACTCACAGTATTGCATCATACGAAATAGTGTTCGATAGCGTACAATGTATTGGGGTCGCAGCTACGTTAGCTGGCATATATATTTATATTTCCAGTAGTTTCATGATTTTATTGATAAAAAAAACGTATTTATTAGCCTAAGAATAATAAAACAGTAAAAAATAGTAAAAAACATAAATACTAACAGTATTGCAACATGTAAAATATGATACCGCTATCAGCGTTTGGACAAAGACTCGTTCAGTCTAACTCATATTTTAGTGTTCGATAGCGTACAATGTATTGGGGTCGAAGCTACGTGAGCTAGCATATATATTTATATTTCCAGTAGTTTCATGATTTTATTGATAAAAAAAAACGTATTTCTTAGCCTAAGAATAATATAACAGTAAAAAATAGTAAAAAACATAAATACTAACAGTATTGCAACATGTAAAATACGATACCACTATCAGCGTTTCGGACAAAGGCTTCCGCCATCTTCCATTGTCTCGCCTCACTCGTGTGCGCCATTCATGTTGTGCTTATTATTATTAATATGTTTTGCTTGTGATTTTTTTACTCGCATATTTTAACCTTTGCAATGCCTCCCAAGCATCCTTCATCTCTTCTAAGGCTTCTTGTAGTGAGCCTAAGCGGCAAAGGAAAATGTTAACCATTGTAGATAAAGTGAAACTCTTAGATATGTTGAAAGAAGGAAAAAAGTTTGTGGATGTCGGCCGCTATTTTACGTAAGCGTAAAAATGATTGTAAAATACTGTACCTATGTATGTCAAGTCATCACCTCATTCATGTTAAGTTTTCCTATCACTTTCATAAAAAAATTATGTTGCTTGCTGTTATTTATAATGTAAAGGGTGTTTTTTTAACAGTACTGGGAGGGTTTATACAGTGTAAACGTAAAAATACATTAACATATCTATGTACATATAGGCTGATCCTACTCCGCGGATTTCCGGGTTCGCGCCGGGTCCCGTAACCGAACTACCGCGATAAGTGAGGCAACACTGTATATATATATATATATATATATATATATATATATATATATATATATATATATATATATATATATATATATATATATATATATATATATATATATATGAGAGAGAGAGAGAGAGAGAGAGAGAGAGAGAGAGAGAGAGAGAGAGAGAGAGAGAATGGAAAAGAGAAAAATATTCTTTATTAAGACCCCTTTTGTCATTACATTTTGTTATTACTATGTTTTGGAAATTATTGCACTTTTTTTCCTCAATTGTGCATATGCATCATATTTCAGAAGATCCAGTTATTTTTAAGTTTCTTGAGCGAGATATTTGCCACCGTTACGCTGACAAGTTTTTATTGGCAATTGTTTTCACTTATTTTGTGAGATGTGAGTTTAAGCAACAGGACTTCAACAAAATGAATTATTTTGCAGCCTTGTAGGTATTCATGGCCTTTACATATAGAATATTGATAGTAATAATAATAAAATTAATAATAATGATAGTAAAAATAATAATGCAATTAATAATAATGAAAGGTATTTGAAGTAATTTAATAATAATAATAGTAACAATAATAATGATAATAATAACAGTACTAATTGTGCTGGAATAGTAATTATAGTAAGATAATAATACAGTACTAACTTTAGTTATTTGTAATGGTAATATTTATGCTAAACTTTTTATTAATAAAGTGGTTAATATTAATTTTGAAGCTACTTTATATTGTTGTATTGTACTTTTCAATATTAAGTTTTATGATCTATAACTCAATTAAAAAAAGTATATTTTTGTATCCCTGAGATTATCTTTTATACTAGTAAAAGTTGTTTAAGTATGCATGCATGATTTTTTGGTAATTCTTATTTTTTTGCTATTTTTTCACGGACAATAGATATGAAGAGTTGCATTTTTTTAGTGTTACACTAAGATAGGCAATGAAAATTTCCCTCATTGCGCCTGAGCACGAAGACACATAAAGCAAAAAGAATCAGATGGGAGTGTTGTGACTTGTCAAATGTGAAGAAATAATAAGAGATATGTAACGACTTTACACGAATATTCTGTGTAGATGTAGACAAAGAAGAGGAGCCATAACTGAAGGCTAAACGACCCTCATCTGTAGTAGCGCAACAGGCGAATGCTGCCATGGGACAACGTATTACATATGCATGAAGTACTTTTCAGTCTTGTATTAATATGTGTTTTGAATTAAAGGTATCTTGCTCATGATATGGAAGAAGATGAAGAAGAGTTGAAGTACGAGCTGTTACCTTGGGTGTTAGGGTGTAAGTGGCGTCGTACTTACAGCTCTCTTCTTTGTATTCACGATGAAATTTTCTGGAAGCTCGACTGTCGTGCTGTCGTGTCTAGGAAATGCTGTGAACAGGTAAGATTTATTTAGATATATATTGAATTTACTGCATTATTCTGCTTATTGAAGTGGTAAGTATTGTCAGGACGAGGTTTTGCAGCCCGCCACAGTGTGAGATTAGAAAGGGCATTCACTGAGGATAACTGTCACACCTGCCAAAACCTAAGTCCTTCGCAAGAAGGCACCATCCTAGTCCTTAGTAGAAATGGTAGTCCTTGACATAAGACGAATTAGTCAATTCTGCTTATTAAAGATATTTATTGTAATTTAATGTTGGCTAAACATACAATATGGATACCTTACAGTTCGTCTGCTAAGAGTATAGTATATTGATTAGTGATATTGTAATACCTTGCCTTATGTTCTTAATTTGTTCATAGACTCATGACTAAGGTTGGAAACTGATTTTATGTTGCTTCTTTATATCCAACATCAGTGGCAGGGTTGCTTGTTACAGTCTACTCTCCACATCCTATTTTCCAACTATTTTACTTATTTTATTTTGCCCTTGCCAGAGTTCTCGATATTTTGGATATTTTTTCTCTCTGCCAACAAATGTTCAGGTTCAGACACTGAAAACAGCTCTGGGGTGATGGAAATTGTACTTTCACACAGTATCCGTGAAAACAGGCTATTGTGAGTGTAAAATATGCAGACAGATTAAGTGAACAGGTATCTTATAATTCAAATGTTGACCAATGCAGAGAGCTGATATGGCTTAAGGTGTTAAAATTGTGAAACATTCGAGTCATATAACTTAAGCAGTAAGAGAGGATGATCTGCTATCATTCTACATTTTCATACATATTCTCATTAATATATTTTTCTGTTTTTTATGTTTTAATCTTTTATCTGCTCGTGTCACCGTGACAAAGTGATAACGTTCGGTACTTTGAGTCATCAGCTTGGGGATTCATGACCCGCCACGGTGTGAGGTTAGAAAGGGCATTCACTCAGGGTAGCGATTGCACCTGTCAAACCAAAGTCCCTCACAAGAAGTCATCGTCCTAGTCCTTTGTAGAAAAAGGGAGTCCGTGATGTAAAACCGATCACCATCACCATCAAGCTTTTATCAGCTCGCTTTTGTAATCATTACATGAATACTGGATTGCCTATCACCACAGACTCGAGATAGCTGTAATAATGAATACATTTTATGCAGGTCATGGAGATGGCGCCCCAACACTGGGCTTGGCAACGGGAACGTCCGTATTACCATGGTGGAGCCAGGAGAGAATACTGTAGACACCCGTCAGATAACGGTAAGAATTTTTTTTGTCAAACTTTTTAATCCTTTCTTTAGAAATTATTGATTTTATTCAGAAATGGTTTTTTGTTTGTAATTTTATCTCATATTGAAGCCATTCTGCTGAAATAGACCACTTGTATTGTATGCCCTTTAGTAAGAGTTTTGTGAAGTGAATATTCTCATTAGCACCCAAAGTTTTAATAGGAATATTTACAACTATTTATGTGTTTATTGACGTCATATAGTAATCCTGGAGTTTCTCGATATATTTTGTTATTTAGAATATATTGCTTATGAAGATGTACATTATACATTTTATGTATGAATTCATCCTCCCAGATAGGTATGAATAGCTATCATTTTCCAAAGGTCACATATATATTTTATGTATGAATTCATTCTCATTTTCCAAAGGTCACATATACATCTTATGTATGAATTCGTCCTCCCTGACAGGTATGAGTAGATATAATTTCCCATTGGTCACATATACATGTTATGTATGAATTCATCCTCCCTGACAGGTATGAATAGATATCATTTCCCAAAGGTCATATATACATTTTATGTAAGGATTCATCTCTCATTTTGTATTGGAAAGATATTGCTTTGATGAAGAATGAGGTCACTCTTCCAAGTAGGACAGTATGTAAAAAGTGCAAGCTCGACCTGGTAAAAAACTTGAATTCCTAGCAGAACTTCCTGTTAGCTGTATACCGAATTAGTGTAATACGTTCACCTGGTCCCAGGCCACCGTATAAACCTGCATAGCTCATATAACACGATATCTTTATTATCATTAAAACCTCATAAAACTCATAATAACTGGTCATGAAAGCATTATTAGTGGGAGCTCTACCTCTACCTTTTCTTCTCCCTCTCCCCCCTTCCTATTCCATATATATCTGCATGGGGAACCAGCAGGTTTTGATATTTTCATAATCATCCTAAAATTTGTCTGAATTATTCTTTTCTTTTTTTTTCTCCTCAATAACATCCTACCTCTGATCTATCAGATTATTATGAGATGGTCAAAAATCACCTTTAGAGCTAGAAAGCTAATTCGATTTGGCTCTACCAATCCACTATATTACTAATTGTCCTTGTTTCATTTCTTAAGTGATTCCTCTCCATCTGTGACCCACTCCGTAGTATGGAGTTAGCATACGAAGATATTAGTGTATCTCCAGTTTTGCTCAAGAGTGGTCGCCGTGGCAAAGTGGTAGCACTTGTGACTTTGAGTCATCAGGTTGAGGGTTCATGGTCTACCACAGTCTGAGGTTAGAAAGGACATTCATTCAGGGTAGCGATCACACCTGCCAAAACCAAATTTCTTCTCAAGTAGGCACCGCTCTATCCCTTAGTAGAATTGAGAGGCTGTGACGTAACCCCGATCACATTACATCACAAGTTTTGCTCCATTTTAAGAAGCTGACCCAAATTGAAAGCTATTTATCTTACCTAGTCAAAGGCTGTCGTCCATTCTTCACTGATTTTATCTGTACTACATAGATGAATAGCTCTGTAGTATATACTTTTGCCAGTCGCAATAGAAAACTGCAAATAATTCATTTAATGGCTTTGTGTGTATGTAATCGGGCAGCTTTCCTACTGAGAGAATATGAATCCTGAATCTTACAGTCTGTGAGAGTGCAGAGTTGCAATGAGATGCTGTTTTTATCTTCTTTTCTTAGGTATATATTTTGATTTTTTTTTTTTACAGGATATCCCAGAGGCCCTAACAGATCACCACTGCAGTGTCAAAAGTGCCTGGAGCAAAAATGTTTAGATTCTGATCATTCCTATCTGATTTACGTGTCTGATCCGGAAATCAGTAGCACTGAACATTCTTCAGGTGAGTGAGCCTGAGTGTAATTGTGTCTGGACACTTGCCTCCTGGACAACTGCTGCATTAATTCACCAATAAGGAGATTGTCCAATGATAAGATTTAGGTTAAGTTAGGATAAGCTAGACTAGACTAGGCTGGGCTAAAGTATGCATTGTAGGCAATTTTGATTTCGTATATATAAACTGAAATGAGAGCAAATATTTTCGAGGGGCAGTTGTCCTAGCACTGTATGTGATGTATCAATCCTTTTTTATACTGAAATCTTTGAAAACACTTTGTACAATTACATATCTTGTACTGTGGTATTCAGTTGCATCACACAATACAGGGCCCATGCTAGTTAAAGTGTTTTAACCTCCAACTTTGACATATCTTTTTTCTAAACTCTCATTAGAGGGTTCTTGTTCCTAACTGGGCTGTGTGTCTGTACTTTAAAACACTCCTATTGAAGTTTGAATATACATTTGTCTATTTACTAATTTGAGTGCAGTATACTTAATCATTTGAGCCATTATATTTTCCATTTTATTTCTCACCAATGATTATCCAGGAGTAAGTGGAAGTAGGCTGAGCATAATACTTAGAACAATGTTGACGGATGGGGTGAAAAGGTTCATAGGGAACGTGTGGTATGTCTGTGTAGTAGGGAAGAGAACTTACAATAGATAGAGGATAAGTGGAGTGAGAGTGTGATCAGGTGGCACTGGCCTAAGAGATTTTCCCGCACCTGCTGAGTGCTGTAAACTGGAATGGAATTTCCTGGCAGTGATTACCACAAGATGCAACAGTTGTTGGGTGCCATGGCAAAAGAACTTGTCCCTCCTATGTCATGGTTGACCTAAAGGGTAATATTATGGCAGCCCTTCATCCCCAAGGAAGTGGTTTAGATAGGGTATGTTGCCTAGAAAGAATAGGTATGTGCTTTTACTATGCCACCCCTCTTACAAGGGGATTACAGGTAATGTAGGGGTTTGTAGTTATTAATGATTGATATTTTTTTTATTTTTTGTTAAATTTTTAATGTCTGTAATATTAATATAGTATGCTCTCTATGCCATTCATGAAAAATCTTGTTAGTAGTTTCGTGACTTACCTGAGTGCCAATTCTTCTGAAGAGTTTCAAATGATTCTGTGAAATTTGCTGATAAACTCGCCAAGCATTCACAGGGGAAGTAAGTACAGAAGCTCCCCTACTTATGAACAAGCAATATACGAACATTCACAGATATGAACAAAAATATACCCATTATCTACCCATATATTGATAGATGTACTGTATTACTGTACTGTACTGTATTATTACATTATTACTGTATTAAAATTCACTAATACCGTATGCTTTATTTTTTATGTAGTAGTTAAGTGTCTTTAACCTAAGTACTGTGCAGTACTGCAGATTAACTACTGTGCAGTACTTTTCTTTTAACTAAACACAACTTACGAACAATTCTACTTACGAACGGACTTCTGGAACCTAACTCGTTCATAAGTTGGGGAGCGTCTGTGCTTATTTCTCCGATTGTCTCCATTCATCTCTTAAATCGGAGAAGAAGATCAAGAGACAGCCAGATACTCCCTTTGAGGCCTTAAATTTAGCTAAATTTTGGGTGCCCACTCAGATACTCTCAGTAAATCGGAGTTTTGAGATGAAAATAGAGTAATGCGAGACTGATTATGAGTAGCAGATGAAGGTTGTGAAGAGAAGACAGAGGAAAAATGTAGGGTAGAATCGTCTCTGAAGGCGTGGAAAAGCGTGGAGGATGGGGACTGGAGAAGATCTTTGATAAAAAGAAGGAACAGCTGAACAACCTTTGACAATCCATTATCCTCCAACAAGGATGCACCTTTTCATTGAGGGCTGCGAATTTGTAAGTTTCTATGCTAAACTTTTCAGGCTGTATAATTTTAAGGAATAGCTCTTGTTTCCAGGTTGTTTTTATTCCTCAACTGTCACTACCATGGAATGCATCCTTTGAGGCTAAGTTAATGATAATGTTTATCATTCAAGCATTTAGGAAAGGAAACAGAATATTCTACTCCAGATGTATTGGAAAAGGAGCTAAGAATACAGACAAAACATACATACTGAGGTTTTTTAAGTTGGAAGAACATAGATTAATTTCCCGAGGAAGGCAAGCTTATGCAATATATAAATATTGTACATATCTACAGAACTGTGATCTCAGTTGTTGTAAGTTTTCATAATCTCCCAATGATATGTTACTGGGTAAACAGCACAGTATGTAGGTATATCATTTTGATTCGCATAATACATTGGGAATAGCAACACAAACACAATTTTGCTATTTTGTATTTATTCTTGGAAGACTGTACAGTGGACTGCCATCCTGCATGGCCACTCAGAGACAGCTGCCCTCCAACCAGAAGGTTCACACTTACCAAGATTCCTGACAGAGAAAGTCAGCAGAGAAAACAAGATGGCTGCCAGGAAGTGGGGAAAACAAATGACCACCAAAACAAATGAAGTAATTCATTATATTGTACTTAATAGACTCCTTTCTTTATAAAAACAAAATTAAAAACATATTTCTTAAAACTTTAATAGATAGCAAAAATTTTAATAACAATTAAAACTTTAAAATGATTTTTTTATTAAGATCTAAAGAATACATTTTACAAATCAAGTGAACCATTCTCAAAAACTATCATCAACTTAAAGAATTAACTCCTTTCTTAGTTAAAACATCAGCAAGTTGATTTTTAGAGTCTGTCCAAATAACCCTAAGTTCACCTTCAGTAACCATTTGCTTTAGAATAGCTTAATTGATTCTCAATCTCTTTTCAGAAACATTTTTAGTTGAATAAACATTATCATGAAGTGAATGGCTATCTACAATCAATTCATTTGATATTACATTTTTATCAATGTTATTAATAACTTGTGACAAAATATTTCCTATATAGTATGCCATGTCTACAGCTTCTGTCGTGGCCAACGTTTCAGCAGCTAAGGAGCTTTTGACTACTCTCCTAATTTTCCATGACTCCCAATACAATGGGTAACTATTATTGTTGTCTCCACAAAGAAATACAACAAATCTGAGACACTTATTTGCTAAAGAAAGATCTTCCACTTTAGAATAATTTAACTTACAATTTAGCTCAAGAACATCATATGATAAATCAAGCCTAGTAGTTGAACATAGCCAACCCAATTGCCCTACTAGACTCCTTATATATTCCACTTCAGTTTTATTACAGTCATATCTCTTACAAAATGATCTTGCAGCACTCACATGAATGGGATTCACTTGGTTACAATATTCATTTTGATTTAATACAATCTTATTTTTCTCCTGGGTAACAACAAGGCCAACATACTTAAACATAGTATCACATTGACTATTATTTGCTAAAGAAAGATCTTCCACTTTAGAATAATTTAACTTACAATTTAGCTCAAGAACATCATATGATAAATCAAGCCTAGTAGTTGAACATAGCCAACCCAATTGCCCTACTAGACTCCTTATATATTCCACTTCAGTTTTATTACAGTCATATCTCTTACAAAATGATCTTGCAGCACTCACATGAATGGGATTCACTTGGTTACAATATTCATTTTGATTTAATACAATCTTATTTTCCTCCTGGGTAACAACAAGGCCAACATACTTAAACATAGTATCACATTGACTACCAACATGAAATTGCATTAGGAACAAACCAGACATTTCATCGTTACACGAATAGAAGGCTGCAGGGTTAGTTTTCACCTGAGTACATCCTAATTTCAATAGGAATGTTTTCATTGTGTTGTACCATGAACGTGCTGCATCATTTAGGCCGCATACACACTTTCAGCATCCATAATGATTTGTGATCACGCTCGGCCTCCATAGGTGGTTTTAGATACACTTCACGCTCAAACTGTTTACTTTGCAAAAATGCAGGTTTAATAGCTATTGAATTTATCAACCATTTTTGTGATGCCAAGATTGCTACAAACAAACGCAAAATTTCTTTGCTACTGTAGGTGATTCGGACTGAATTTCATCACTTTCCTCAAAACCTCTGGCTACTAAACGAGCTTTCACAAATCTATTTCTGTTACTGTCTCCTTTTTCTAACATAACCCATCTTACAGATAAAACCTTCTTACCAGCATTTTCAGCCTCTTCATACATGCCAAAGTCCTTCCAGTTTCTAAGTTCCTTTGCTTTAGCTTCCCTACATTCATTTTCTTCGTTAAAAGTCATCAAAACTTCAATAGCCTCTGTTACACTTTCAGAGTTTTCATTTTTAAGATTTTCCACTACCCCATGGTCATCTTCCTTCCCATCCTCAGCAGACCAGGAATGCACTTCCTTTTTCTAGTCAATCGGGAGTATGCTTCCATCTTCATGTTTAATGTTGCGCCAGTCACAATATTTACCAGTCGCTTTACCCACACGGCTATGAATGGTAGCCACTCACTATTCATCTGTATCCTTAAAAAGTAATTTTTCCTTCTGTCCAGTTTTAGGTATATCTGCTTTTATAGTACCACAATCTGATTCAAATTCCATTCCTGAAGTATTGTCACCATTTAGGGGCCTCATTCTTGCATCGTTCAGGTTTTCCTCTGAAATACCTTCATCTATAATATTATCTTGTAAGAAACCTGCTTCTGACACAATTCCATTATTCCTTATGGGGACTTTTTTCTTTACCGCCTGATTTTTTTTTTAAATTTTAGCAGAGAAACTCTGCCCTCCTCTGCATCTTTATTGAAGTCATATAAAGTTTCTTGCACCCTTGTTTCATTGACTCTCAATATATACTAACCATACTTAAAAATAACAATCTTCCCATCCTGACCAATAACTGTGGCTGGCCCTTTCCATTCATTAACAGCCCTCTTAAAATTCACCAACTCACCTATTTGGAAAACTTTTCCAGAGGATCTGATTGGATGACGCAAGGCTCTGGCAATTTCCTCTGATGTTTCTGCTTCTATGAATGACTTCCTAGCTTTATGACTTGCATTAAGATGCTTTGCTACTATTGCACTGGAAATTGTCCTTTCAAGAGCAGGAATACCATAATTCATTGCGCAGGGCAACTTCAGATCCCGTCCAAACACTAATTGATATGGGCTATATCCACCAGTCGAATATTGTTACTTTAAAGTCTTTCAATGCATTACTTCTTTTATCAAATTCTAAAATATACTTTTCCATACTGTCTACCTTTTGTTTCCTATAACTATCAAATATAGTCCATGTTTCATATGCACCTATTAACTCATCGCTATTGTACCATTTATATAGGCGTTCTATCAATGTTTTCATACCATCTTCAGTATTTAAATTCACAATGTCTATCTCACTAAACACTTTGTCTCTTACTTCACTACCTTTAGGAAGGGACAAGGCTACATTTAGAGCTCTTCCGTTTTGTCTGTTTTGCACACAAGCTCCCAAGCTTCTGTTTCTCCTTTCCATTCTTCAGAGTTTTTATCTTCACTGAACACAGGCGTGGGCAGATTTCTTTGTGCCATTATTAAAATTGCTGATGGATTTTTCCGTCCAATCACCATATGCCTTCCCTGACAACCTATTGGCCAATCATAAGTTAATTTCACAAGTATGAGCATATACTCATTACCACAAAGCCATTCCCAACCATGTTCTGCTACCATGTTGATTCGCACAATATATTGGGAATGGCAACACAAACACAATGGCACTATCTTGTATTTATTCTGGGAAGACTGTAAATTGGACTGCCATCCTACATGGCCACACAGAGACAGCTGCTTTCCAACCAAAAGGTTTACACTTACCAAGATGGCTGACAGAGAGTCAGCAGATAAAACAAGATGGCTCCAAGGAAGTGGGGAAAATTAAATGAACACCAATACAAATGACATAATTCATTATATACTTAACATATCACAAATACAGACATTCCCCTACTTAGAAGCGAGTTAGGTTCCAGAAGTCTGTTCGTAAGTAAAATTGTTTGTAAGCCTAATTTAGGTAAAAAAAATTACTGCTCAGTACATACATAAGCAGTACTTAAGCTAAAGACACTTAACTAATTCATAAAACAAAAAGTGTCCTGTATTAATGAATTTTAATTTAGTAATAAAAATATAATTATGCAGTACAGTCCTAGAATACATACATTAATACATGGATACTCAATGGGTAGGTGTTTGTTTGTATCTATGAATGTTTGTAACTTGGCTGTTCGTAAATAGGGGAGCATCTGTACCATTAAGGTATTGCTCCCTGCAGAGGTAAGGTCAGCACACTATTAATTGTCCCTGCTAAGCTTTGTACATATTTATACATGTATTCCTCTACATCATTTATGGCAGCATACATGTCTGGTCCCATATGTTTGATTTTTGACTGGTTTAAGCAATCTTATAGCCAGTCATCTCCAGCTGGATGATTCTTATATATTGCTCTCTTTTACCTACTTTTTGCCAGACAAGGGAGCAGGTGGTTTGAGATCAGATTTTTTGTTGTTGCTCCCTGAGCTGCCGAGACAAACAACCCCAAATCACTAAGGGATGTAATACTGATCCCCAGCTGTCCCATAGAGCTGCCAGGGAGTTTATGTCATATATATATATATATATATATATATATATATATATATATATATATATATATATATATATATATATATATATATATATATATATTATATATATATATTTATTTAATTTATTTTTTTAAATGATTGTGATACCAGGACAGGCAAAAAAAAATAATAAATCTTCCCTCATCGAGCCTGGGCATGAAGAAAACATAGAGAGAAACAGATGGGGGTATTGTGACTTGTCAGGTGTGAAGGGATAATAAGACATGTAACAAATATCCAAGAATATTGGTGGCATATATGGTTGTGTGCAGTGCAGTTTCCATAATGTGTTTCCTGGGTTGCACTCAGTATCTCCAGAGAGTCATTTTCCAGTGCAGAAGAAATTGTGAGAGTTTAGGTAATCACCTAAGTGACCGAAGCCTCTCGCAGGTTCTCGTTCCCCAAGAGTGGCTTGGGTTGGCTGTGGCAGTTTGACCTCTTTTGCTATCCAATTCTGAGTTGCAGCTCTGGAGGGTGGACTTACCACAAAGACACTGCCACTCCAGGTCGTGATATCAAAGTTTACCATTTAGACAACCTGCCTAATGGGCCAAGGATAAATATCTGAAAACCAGCTGTGTGGATATCTGTATACCACACATTTATTGCATCCCACAGGAGTAGCCATCTTCCTTTTTATTAGGAACTGCAATTATGAATAGGGATTTTCATACAAGTATAATGTCACGACATAGATCTTTATGTTTTCTAAGATATTTTTTTTTTAGATGGTGGTGAGAACATGGACTCAGGCTTTGTCACATTGCTTGACAATCAGTTTGATATGAGTAAGTGTGATCTGCATGCCACTACTTGCAGTGATCACCAGTGTCATTCTCCTTCAACTGTATCGCAGTCAGAGAATGAAGTATCTACGCTCTCAGAAAGAAGGCAGAAGTTGGATTTTTTGGCGGTTGATGCATCCTCAAACAGAGACCTAAAACTTGCACATAAGAGTATATCAGAAAATGATTACAGTTACAGGCAAGAGGAAATACTGTTCTCATAAGCAGACACGATTGAATTAGAACCTTCAATATTTCCATAGTTCTGACTGCACAAAGTTCTATCATTGTTCATTTAGGTGAAAAGTTTTTAAAAATTTTGTTTAGATCAATATAAATTATGTTTTTTCTTAGTGATTTGCAAAGTCTCACTATCTATCTATTATATCTGATGCACTCCTGACCCAAATATTCACTTATTTCTTAATGTTTTTAGATTTATGCATTTATTTTATACTTTATTTATTCCAGTTTTGTATAAATAGATTATATATTAGACATATTACTTTATCAATTGCAGTTCTGTATGCTTATAGATTATGTATTGAACTTAAAGATATTGTTTTCTTGCAAGCAAAGGGAGACACTTCAAAGTATTATTTTTTAACAGTGAATGTTTGTTTTTTACCTTTCTTTTGAATAATGGTGTAACATTTTTATGTAATCATTAGTATATCAGTGTCTTGGTTACAGTTGGTAATACTGAAAGACAGACATGAAATGTATTTGTCATGAAAAGTGAAATATGGTGTGGTTACACTTTCTCAAGTATCTGATCATAAAAGCTTTTGAATGAAAACAGGGGAGTAATATTGAAGAAACTACGGTAATTATATTTTTCTGGTATATTATGTCAATTTTTTATATTACTTTCGTTGCAATAAGTATGTTTTCTCCTGGAGAACAAAAAAATTGTTGACTGAGACTTGTGAAATGAATCCTGTTTCTTCTTAACAGAGAATTTTTAGATGAAAATACTGTAAACATGAATAGCAGCAACAGATTGTAGTAATGCTAAATTCATTCTCATAGAAGTTGAGAAAAGGCATATAATATTCTCCATCCTAGAAGCTATGAGGAAAATCTTATGATATTGAAGAGGAGGTTATTAAAAAAGAAAAACCAAATAATAAAAGGAGAATAGAATTCTTTATGAAAATGAGCAAAGATTGATTTGTAATAATGGATGGGTAACAGTTGTTAATATCTAAGATAGATATATCACTGGCTCAAGACGAGTCTTGCAGGTACAACAGCTAAAACACATGCAATAAGTTTCCAAGGAAGTATTGGATTCAAAAGAATATCCAAATACATTTTGGAAGTATGTCTGTGTCCTGGGTAACAGTTGGTTTTATTGAAAGATAGGCTTGAAATATCTTTGGTCAGTGACCACACATGTATAGTTTGAAACCTTATTTTGGAACAATGTAGACTTAAGATATATTTTCATATTTATTATGGCTTCAGCAAGGATTGTCAGTAACCTTTTCTCACCAAGGAGTCAAGGACTTTGAATAAGCTTGACTTTGGAGAAGTATAATCAGTCTGTAATTAATTCGCTCTTTATATCCATGTATCCATCTTTGGTACTGACTTTTTCCCTCCCTCAGAAGTGGTAGAGTCTTTAGAGGGAGGTTGTTGGTGAGAATCATAAATGGAATTCTTATCTGTTTTTTTAGAACAGATAAAAGTATAAAATGAAAAGACTTGGGGCTGAGATGACTGTCCTATGTTCATATTTCTCACAGATGACCAAATTACAAATGAAGCATGAAAATTCAAGACTATTGAAGAGCTTGGAATAAGTCAGTTTGGTGAACATTTATAAAATGTTTTTTTTAAATCCATAACCTCAGATTCTCTTTGTAGAGAGGTGAACTCTTTAGAATGATACTGGTATAGTCATGTCAGCAAAATGTAATGGAAACCTTGAATATGCAGCTGAAATGCATAAATAAATTTCGGTATTATAAGTAAATACATTAACAACGTCAAATATAATTTAATACAAATTACAGATCAGTCAATAATGAAAATCAAAATGTATCAATTACAGACTAACAGAATGACGAGTAAAAAGGAAAAATGTCCATGGAAATTAGATAAAAAAAAGGACTGCTAAAATTAAAAACCTTCTAAAATTGATAGTGAAGATGGTAGTCTTGAGGATGGAGAACCCAAGGGAATATATGGCATAAACGGTTGGAAAAACCGAGGCCGAAAAATTTCTAAATGACTTACATTATGAAATTTACCTAACCACTTCAGTTTATAGGAGAACTGTTGCCACAATAAATGTCCAAATTTCACTAAACTCTCACAACTATACCAGGACTTAGACTTGGATGTTGAAGTCGTGCATAAGTATGACATTTTTCACATCCTTTACTACTTGAAGACAGTTTATATGAGTAGCATTATGATATGGTAATGATATTGTTGATGAAGTGGAACAGACGGGCAGTATGAAATTAATTTTCATTGTCTTGGGCTGGATAAAGTCTTATGCTGGACTACAGAGTGATCATAAACCAATCTGGAAAGAAGTAGAGATTCTTTACTTTCATACTTGTAAGAGTATAATTACCAAGTAATGGGTACTTTTAGTTCAGAATTTTGTGCCCTTGCTGATATTTGATTGTTTAAAAGCTGGTATGCAGTATCTATTCTTTGAATCATTTACTTATCTCGACACTGTAGAGAAAAAGGACATTTTCTTGCTTTGTTTAATTTTCTAGGAGTTTTTTTTTTTAACAAATTGGAGGCTACTGTATATTATTTCGTAAATAGCAGATCTCGATTAACTTTGGCAGTAAATTTCATTTGGCTATATCAAGTTTATTTTTGAAACAGAATTGCAATATAGCAGTACATGTGAATCGAAAAGAAGCTTTTTTTTTAGAGGCTACTAATTTCCTTGATTTCTTATTAATACCCTTGTTGGGGAGTTTGAGATGATATTTTATTCCCTGTATGAAATTTTATGTTTCCTTACTTATCAAGAAAAATTATTAGAAGTATCGAAATAGAGAATATTCTATATAGTTATTGTAGATTTATTTGTAATTTGTCCCTTTAACGATGTAATATATATATATATATATATATATATATATATATATATATATATATATATATATATATATATATATATATATATATATATATATATATATATATATATATCAGTAATCCTTCGTTTTATATATATATATATATATATATATATATATATATATATATATATATATATATATATATATATATATATATATATATATATATATATATATATATATATATATATATATATATATATATATATATATATATATATATATATATATATATATATATATATATATATATATATATATATATATATATATACACAGTAATCCCTCGTTATATATATATATATATATATATATATATATATATATATATATATATATATATATATATATATATATATATATATATATATATATATATATATATATATATATATATAAACAGTAATCCCTCGTTTTATATATATGTATATATATATATATATATATATATATATATATATATATATATATATATATATATATATATATATATATATATATATATATATATATATATATATATATATATATATATATATATATATATATATATATATATATATATATATATATATATATATATATATATATATATATATATATATATA
>JAXCGZ010004691.1:25000-34737 GCA_037179515.1 Halocaridina rubra | reverse complement strand
ACCGCAGAGAGAGAGAGAGAGGAGAGAGAGAGAGAGAGAGAGAGTACCCATAGAAGTGCTCAGTGCAAAATTCATTTGCTCCAGTGCGATGGAAAACAAACACCTGGGCTGCTTTGGCATATTAAAGCTAAACACGCTGCCACTTAAGCTTCTGAAACTAATAACATCATTGGGTAATCATGTTTTTGTTCCGAGGTTAAGTGAAACCCTGAGACCAAGAAAATATAAAACGAGTGTTTGAACGTGTGAAAAACATGTCCTTCACTCGAAAGAATAGAATCTCCTTTCTGATTGTATAAGGATTTGTTATTCCAAAGAACACTTGGGATTCATGATGTAAGCTTGGGTTATATACTAACTTTTTTGCCTTTGTCAACACGTAGTATTTTATTTTGATCGTAGTATCACAAGTCTTTTTTAAATTAATTTTTAAGCATTGTGAAGGCCTAAAGCATTGTGCTTATATATATATATATATATATATATATATATATATATATATATATATATATATATATATATATATATATATATATATATATATATATATATATATATTTAGAAGATAAGGAAATTTTTTTTTTTTAAATACTTGGTTACACTCTCGTTAGAGTCAATTTGCCAGACGTATTAATATTTCATAGTAACTCATTCCTGCCTAAGTAAATGTTCGTTTGCGCCACGTTTAGTTAGGAAACAAATATCATGACATTTATTATGATGTTAGGTTAGTTCACCCCCATTTACGAAACAATTTGATACTTGAAAATGTAGTCTTTATTTGTGCTAGGTACTTTTTTTGCAATTTATATTATATATATATATATATATATATATATATATATATATATATATATATATATATATATATATATATATATTATATATATATATATATATTATATATATATATATATATATATATATATATATATATATATATATATATATATATATATATATATATATATATATATATTCCAGTCATTCTTTTGGGGTATAGAAGTAAATATATACCCTCGTCTTTTATTTGAGTATTGTGTAATGTAAAATTCACTGTCGAATTTAAATCATCATTTTATATATATATATATATATATATATATATATATATATATATATATATATATATATATATATATATATATATATATATATATGGTTTAGTTCATACGCATGATGAACATGTTTCTTAACTGCCTTCTTCCAAGAATAAAATTAAGATCTCGTTTATATTGTAATATTGTAGCGTAGCTAACTCCTGGAATAATATATTTATTTACATTATTTTTAAAGGTAATCTCCCTATCCGATGATATTTTTTTTTATCTGACTTGTCTTATATCTTAGTGTACTTAATTGAATAAAAGATAAGTTTTGGTTATTATTGGTGTATTGTATTTCTGAGACAACGAGCGAGTGGAATGAATAAGGCTTAGCTACACCCAGACGTACCATAATATAAATGACACACCATCTTTAATCATGAAAATCACGTAAGAGAGGAAGGAAGGATTGTTGTCACTGAGTATGCAGTGTCGTGTCTCTTCGCAGTCATTTTTGAGGGATGTTGTTGCGTACCTTGGAAGTCAAGAGATTATTCGGCATTATTTCTCTTTTTCTTACTTGTATACTAGCTCTGTCGGTTAATTTATTCTTTCGTCTTCACCAAAGCCCACGTTCGATGCCGGGCACTGACGAGCTTCTTAAATCCTCTTAAGTTGCTTTGAGATCAAGTGTGAATATTTAAAGGAGAGCCACTGCCAGCCAATGTCTCATCCAAAATGGTAGACAACCTTTAATAGACTCTCTCTCTCTCTCTCTCTCTCTCTCTCTCTCTCTCTCTCTCTCTCTCTCTCTCTCTCTCTCTCTCTCTCTCTCTCTCTCTCTCTCTCTCTCTCTCTCTTTCATGCGGCGGGGTCAGAAAATTGAAAAAAAGAAAAAAATAGCTAGTCAGCCAAGAGGAAGCTTTCCTTAATATTCCGTTGCATCGAGAAATGTATTTTGCATGTTACATCCTTCCCGGTGTTTCTTTGATGTCAAAGATGTTTTGCATATAGATGTTATATTTTTAGTTTCATGAACGCATAGGTGATCTTTAATAAGCTTCAGATAATTTCCTTCAAGGTGACGAGTTAAATGCTTGAAAGAATTATATTAATTTTAAACAAGGTTATTAATGTTTTGTTTTGATAGTAATTATTCATTTAATCACTGATATTTTTGTTTCTGTAGTGTAATTCAGTCATTTATATATATATATATATATATATATATATATATATATATATATATATATATATATATATATATATATATATATATATATATATATATATATATATATATATATATATATATATATATATTTAATTTTTTATATTTTTTTTAATGGAAAAAATTTTAGTACCTCTTTGCCTAAAAAGGATAGGAATAGTATGTACTTTACTAATCAAATATTCAAAAGAAACTTGCAATATATTTACTATTTCTCTTTGGTCAGATGCTCTGAATCCCCGTAACTGAGTGAATGAAGGCTGTCTTCGTTGTTTACCAAAAGAGAAAATAACGCTGAAGAAATGGAGGCAAAAATCGGAGAAAGTATTGTCATGTGTTCCAAGAAAAAATCTTGGTGTTGACCTCCTGGGCGCTTGGAGGATGTCAAACAACCTCTTTCTATTATTGACTTTCTTTTCTGCTCTGCTTCATTCGGATATTTGCACTCGATCTTTCACCTATTGGCAAATATGATTTTACCCTTATATTGTGCTGATGTTTTCTCAGTTTTTGTATATGTAATGCAGTATATTATATTCATGCACGGGTATTTAAACTTATTTTGTATGTGTAAATTTTATATTTTAGTGATTGAAGGTTTTCGATTTCAAAGCGTTAACTGTGTAACAAATTTGATGGGATCAAAATGAAGACCTCAATTAATTTTTGTATCATCTGGAATAATAGTGGCTAAAATGAGACTGGGATGCGAGGTTTGGGCGTTTGTGAGCACATATGGCCATGGCAGTGAAAGAAGTGAGGAAGAAAGAGAAGAATTTTGGATGGAATTGAACGAGTGTGTGGAAGACTTGGATATGAATGTAAATGCGGTGTTGCTGGGAGATTTGAATGCTAGAGTAGGGATTGAACCAGTGGATGGTGTAATTGGGAAGTATGGAGTACCTGGTAGGAATGAGTGTGAAGAGAAATGATAGAAATATGTATTAAGAGATATGTTGATTATCAATACTGTATTTAAAAAAAGGATGTGCACAAGTGTACATGGGTCAGAGTTGATAATGGAAGAGTAGTTGACAGAGCATTTAAAGGATTATGTTGTGGTGGACAAGAGGGTGATAGGAAGAGTATTGGATGTGAATGTACTGAGAAGAGCTAGTGGTGGAATATCTGATCATTATTTAGTGGAAAGTAGAGTGAAAGTGGGAGAAAATTGGAGAAAGAGGAGAAGCGAGGATGAAGAGAGGTGCTAGAAGTGAATGAATTGTATAAGAAAGAGAAAAACTGAACATAAAGGTAGTCTGAGGAATGTGTGCAATGTAGTGAAAGAATAAATGGAGGAGGGAGTGAAAGAAGAGTAGAGTTGTTTCAAGGTGGAAGTTAAGAAGTGTGTAGAGGCAGTGTGTGGAAGGAGACTAACAGGTGGAGCTAAATGGAATAGTAGTGAATGGTGGAATAAGGAGGTGGGTGCAGCAGTGACTGAAAAGAAGCAGGCATTAAAAGTATAGTTGCAAATAGGTAATGTAGAGGCATATGAAAAGTACATTGCTAAGAGGAGTTTAGCGAAGCTCGTGGTGAGGGCGGCAAAGGGAGAAGCAAATGTAAGTTGGGGTAGGAGCTTGTCTGAGAATTTGAAAGGAATAAAAAGATTTTTCGGAAGGAAGTGAAAAGAGTGCAGAAAGGTTAGTCTTGTAGGGAGCAGAGGGTGAAAGGAACAATTTTCCAAAATAACAAATCCAGGAAAATTGTTGCTTTCCTCTTTTTCTGTGCTTCTGTCACTTTAAAACATCTTACACGAAGACTTGCTTACGAGATAACCTCTGGAACGATACATTCCAATGTGAAGACGAACTGTAGAGGATGATACAGGCCGATTAAGAAATAGGATGGCAACCCAGAGACATAATGTTGGCTCTTGTTAATGTCACAAAATCCCAATCTAAGGAGAACTTGCATGATAAAGTTCACGTGCTTTTCGTGAATATATATATATATATATATATATATATATATATATATATATATATATATATATATATATATATATATATATATATATATGTGTGTGTGTGTGTGTGTTCGCAGATATTTTCATTTTTTTATTAATCAAATAACTGTACATGGTCATTGTCGTTTATTGTTTTTTATTATTTTACTGTTGATGGTAGATATTGCAATTGAGTTTTGTAGATTACCGTACATTTTACTCTTGCATATCCTTTGGAGATGTGTTATTACAGTACTTAATTAATCTTTAATGTTTGGTGAAAATAGCCGTATTTAAGCATTTCAGTTTTTTTTAGTGCCATATCTTTCGATGGATGGTAAGTGTTTTGCCTCATGAATTTCCCTTGACCTTTGCGCTTTGCTCCTCAGACCATTTTGTACTTGTTCCTGGTTGATATTTCTGGAACTGATATATGGAAATAGTTTATATATGGCTAGCAACTTTTACACTTTACACGTTGTCCTTGAGAGAATAATGCATGGATAAAGAGTGAAACACTGTATTGAAGGTTAATTCTTGCCTTCTGTGTAGGGGAACTACTTCACCGACGACCTCCTTCAGAAATAATAGTCCTTATCAATCTCATGTTAGTAAGAAAATTTCAGAAAAAGTTACTTAGTTCCTGATTTTGAACTTGCCTCGCTTGGGTATTCGCAACTGCAAGCAAAGTGAGAGAGAGAGAGAGAGAGAGAGAGAGAGAGAGAGAGAGAGAGAGAGAGAGAGAGAGAGAGAGAGAGAGAGAGAGACTCCGCAAAGAAGTTGAAGTAGTGGCAAATTCCTTCTTGTCTTGTTAGGCAGTGGTTATGTCACTTGGAAATCTCTACCTCTTACCACAGGTATTCCAACGAAATAAACTCTCTCTCTCTCTCTCTCTCTCTCTCTCTTCTATAGAAGAGAAAGAAACCTTACTAAAACAATGTTGTCCGAAAAGAAGAAAAATCATTTCAGGGAAGAATTTTCCAAGTATAAGGGAAATATCAAAGGAACTTGGAATGTTATAAAAAGAATAATTCCTGCAAATAAGGAAATCTTAGAAAATTCTGACCTTCTCAGTGATAATGTGGAAAAGCGAGTGAATGATTTTAATAAGTATTTTGCTGAAATAGGTAAGTCCACATATGAAAAGTCCCAAGATAATAATGACTTGATTATTAATCAACCACATAATTGCCAGCCTCCAGCTGAAAGAAGTATTATCAATAATTTTAGACCGCACCCAATCGATTTAGTCACACTTATTCTTATCATAAAGAACCTCAAACCAACAAACTCTTGTGGTTCCGATGGGATACAACTTCGCTTCCTAATTGACTCATTGCCAGTTACAGTATTTTTCATTTTAGTCATTGTAAATACATCCATTGTTACAGGCAGTTATCCTAACCTCTGGAAGCATCCCTATATCATCCCCGTTTTTAAGAGTGGAGATACTAATAATGTTGAAAATTATAGGCCAATCTCTCTTCTCAGCATTCTGTCTAAAATACTTGAGAAGGTAGTTGCCACCCAGTTAATAAATTTCCTTGAATCAAATTGTCTATTATGTGAAGAACAACACGGTTTTCGGCCTAAACTTTCGACCGAGACGGCCCTACTTAAAATTACTGATAAAATTTATAGTAATATTGAAAATAAGAAAATATCACTTTTATTATTGTTAGATTTGTCTAAAGCATTTGACAGTGTACACCATCAAATTCTAATGAGAAAACTTTCCAAAGTTCATGTTGACTCATTTTGGTTCGAAAATTATCTGAAAGATCGAATTCAATCAGTTCGAATGGGCTCGACTCTCTCTTCTTCTTTAGATATCAGTTTTGGCGTTCCTCAGGGTTCAATTTTGGGTCCTCTGCTTTTCTTAATATATGTTAATGATTTACCTCAATTTATAAGAGATTGCCTACTTGTTATGTATGCTGATGACACCCAGATTATGCTTACTGGTGACATTGATAGAATTCCTGAAATCTTAAAAAGGGCTGAAGATATATTAAACTGTGCCAAAAGTTATTTTAACAGTAATGGTCTTTTACTGAACGAAAATAAAACTAAATTCGTTATTTTTGGATCAAATCAATACCTGTCCCGCATTCCTGAGAACATCAGTATAAATTTCAACAATGTTTCACTCTTCCCATCTAATAAGGTTAAAAATCTAGGAGTTATTATGGACAGTACCATGACATTTAATTTTCATATCGATGAACTACATAAAAAAGTGAACGGGACCCTTATTTACTTGAACAGAGTCTATGAAAGATTCGAGCCTGATTGTAGGGTAATTGTAGTACAAACATTGATTTTAAGTATTCTCAACTACTGTCTAAGTGTTTGGGGTTCCACGACTAAGACCCAGATGTTACGAGTGAAAAGGCTCCAGAATTTTGCTGCAAGAGTTGCCATAGGGGGGGTGCATAAACATGATCACGTGACTCCCCTCTTTGAGAGATTGGGTTGGCTAAGGATGGACATGAAGTTCATATATAATATCTGTCTTTTAGTTTTTAAAATAAATCATGGAATATTACCGGAATGGCTCTTCTCATTGCCAACAGTTAATCAAGTGCGTATCAATAACGTCAACACCAGATATCAGAATTCTTTTTACGTGCCCAGAACTTCCACTGATATTGGGGCAAGAGCCTTAAATGTAATAGGCCCGAGACTTTGGAACTCTTTACCCGCAAACTTAAGAAGTTGCCAAACATTACCCTCACTTAAATCTCATCTTTTAAATCACCTACTTAATAAGTGATTTTAGTCTCATTATTATCCTCCCATTGGGTAAACGAAGTGTATGTATGCATATTTTAATGTGTAAATTTTTTTATTTTGTGCTTTGCAAATTTCATTAGTTTTATTTTGACATTTTACATTGTAATTTGTAATTAGATTAATTATCATGTGTAAATTTTGTGATTTTGTGCTTTGCAAATTTCATTAGTTTTATTTTGACATTTTACATTGCAATTTGTAATTAGATTAATTATCATGTAATAGCCATTTTTGATGGAATAAAGTTTTTGACTTTGACTTTGACTTTGACTCTCTCTCTCTCTCTCTCTCTCTCTCTCTCATTTGCAAGTGTATACACAGTAAAACGCAAGTTCAAAAGTTAATTTATAAAAGAATATCTTGTAAAGCCGATTACACTAGTAGCTAATTTAGCTTATTCATTCATATTCGTATATTCTACATATTTCATGTAAGAAGCTTGTTAGAACCCGTTCAGTAATATGATAGGAAACTTCAAGCCTAGGGGAAAAGTGAGCCTTTGGGTTGTTGAAATATAACCTCTTGGTGCTCGAGATGTCGGTCTATAAACTATGTATATGAGAGAGAGAGAGAGAGAGAGAGAGAGAGAGAGAGAGAGAGAGAGAGAGAGAGCAGTTGTCGGAGTTATAAACAGCTCTGTAATACTTACATTCATGTAAGTTAAGAATCGATAATGAGGAAGTTGTATTCGTTTTATTAAATAATAGCAAAGTCTTCTGTCACTTGTTTACCAATTTACTCGACTTTTCATGAAGATAATTATGTTGTTAAGGCTGATGTCCTTTAAGTGTAACTTACTTCATATCCCCCAGTGATTCTATGCTGTCCAAAACACGAAGTGAAATATAAATTTAGGTTATTTCCAATTGTGTTAAATCAGATACTGTCGCTCATATGGAAATGGGGGACTAATCATGGCGATTGAAGAGTGTAATAATATAGATGAGAGAGAGAGAGAGAGGAGAGAGAGAGAGAGAGAGAGAGAGAGAGAGAGAGAGTAGGTTTTTGAGGCACCCCAGGGAAGAAGGAAAAAAAAGAGAGGAAAAAATGGTGAAGGTAAAATATGTCCTTTGGAGCGGCCTGAATCCTCCTAAATTGGAGGTGGTGGGTGAGAATTTACGAGCCTCCTTTAGTTTCCTCTCCCCCTCATTTTGTGTGTGCGCTCCCTTTTTACCCCTACCATACTACCCAGCTCCTTACCTCCCCCCTCGTATTTCCTAAAAGACAGGAGAAATGATTTAGGTATCTGTTTGGGCTGTATGCAAATGTATATCTGCTTTCGTATGTCAGTCCAGTTTTGGTTTAAATTACTTTTCACAGTTCATTATGGGTGAGGGATTCCGTTACTGTTGATAAACCAATTTGGTTAAAATTCATTATAGTAACTGATATTTATTTCTTAATGGTTTTAAGGATTTATTAAAATCTCTGTACAGTTCTTTGTATTTAGTTTATAATTTTGTACGGTGCAAAACATCCAATCGTCCCATATTTAATCTTTAAGTAATCACATTTTACTGAATTTCGTTCGTGTTTTTGTTGCTATTGAAATCACACTTGTACTATTTTACTACAAAAAAATTAAACAAAATAATTTTTTATTGGAGAAGACAAATGGTGCAATAAAACTTGAAAAGTTTTGGCGTTTTCTGTAATACAGTATACAATACAAATTTTTTTTTATCCCTTACGTATATTTTTTATGAGTGTGACACCGGTACAGGCAGAAACTGCCCTCATCAATAAAGGCCCGGGCACGAGAAAACACCAAGACGAAGGAAAAGAAATAGCTTAAGGACAAGGTAAAGATGAGGTAATGATACACAGCGGAAAAGGACAGACTGAAAAAATAGTCACAGTACTGAGGACCTAGAGATATGGAGGATTAGGCCCTGAGATGACGATAGATTCGCTTTTTGAAGGAAGATAGGTCATATCATAAGAATTAGGAAAGACAGAGGGAGGAAGAGAGTTCCAGAGTCTGGAGGTAGGTGGGAAGAAGCAGTCGGTGCACCGACCAATCCGCGAGCTACAATTCTGCACATGCCTGACTTCTTGTTGTAAAAACATGTCCTTTGCGATCGGAAATAGAAAAATATTTTTTCTCATATCAAATGGTATTATTAATTTCTTATTATTTTTCGGAATAATGGCCGCCTAGACTTAGCTATCACCTCATGGAGGCCCATAGAACTGAGTAGAGAGGGGGGAAAGAAAGAGCGGAAAAAAATTATTTCGAAGTAGTTTCATGGTTTGAGTGATAGGAAGAGTGCAAATTTAAAGTAACTACAAGAATGCTAAAAATTCTTAACAGACCATTGCTGAGGTTTGTGCATCGTAGTTATAACCTACATAGGGCTAATTTCGTGATGCTACCGGTCCATAATTGTCATTTTCAGGCAGTGTTAATGAACTGTCTTTATTGCCATTCCCAACCAAAGACAACGGATATTATCGGTTTTTAGGCCTTGAGAGAGAAAGCATAAAGATTGTAAACTTAGATGTATTATATGTGCCCTTACATATGGACTTGTTACTACCTTTGCTGCTCGACTCAGTGATGGTACAAGCATTGTGTAAGACGGAGTTTTTATTTTTTTTATTTTTTTATTTATTCAGATAACTGTACATGGGGACATGTGCACATGGGCACTCCCAGTCATATTGCAGTTGATAACATTACAATCTATGTGGTTATGTATAAATAACATACTAATAG